>CALSCP010001493.1:0-42686 GCA_943704425.1 Ministeria vibrans ATCC 50519 | reverse complement strand
AACGCGTGTCTGGTGTGTCGCTTGTGCCTCGTCCAAGCGACACTGCAGCTCTTCCACGCGTGTCTGGTGTGTCGCCTGTGCTTCGTCCAGACGACACTGCAGCTCTTCCACGCGTGTCTGGTGTGTCGCCTGTGCTTCGTCCAGACGGCACTGCAGCTCCTCCACGCGTCTCTGGTGTGTCGCATGTGCCTCTTCCAAACGTTGCTCTAGCTGCATCACTGTCTCGGCAAGCGTACTGTTGGCATCGAGTCGTGCGCTCACTTGAGCCTGTACCGCCTCCAACGCAGACTTGTGGCGCACCTGACAGTCCGCAAGCTCGCGCGAATGCTCGTTACGCAAACGATCCATTGAGTCGTCGTGCAGTCTGGCCCACTCGGCGCGCGCACCGGCCACCGCCGAGTGTGCATTGGCTTGAAGACTCTCCACACTCGCTTCGAGTACCGCAATCTGACGCTCAAGCGCCTCAACGTGTTCCTGAGCGGCGCGCAGCTCGACCTCGTACGTCACTATTGCTGACGTCTGCACTGACTCTTCTCTGGTCTCGACCTCGCGCGATAGTTCCTCCTCTTCCTCCTCCTCGTGAACCATGTCGAGATCATCCACCACACCGGCAATTTGACGTTCGAGTTGGTCGACGCGACGGAGCGCGTCGTCCCGTTGAGCGTTCACACGCGCAAGATCGCGCTCGTAGCGCGTGCGCAGTGCTTCTAGACTTGCATCAAGCTTGTCCGTTGCCGTCTGGACACTGCTGTTGCGCTGGAGGTGCGCCAGTTGTTCGGAAAGACTCTTGTTGGTGACTCGGGCCCCACGCAAATCCGTCTCGAGAGTCGCCACCTGTGCGTCGCGTGCCTCGATCGTCTCGCTTAGCCGTGCCTCCGTCTGACGAGCCTCCCCAAGCTGTGCCTGTAACAATTCAAGTCGGTGTACGTGGTGCGCCTTGAGCGCAGTGAGTTCGGAAAGGTGTCCCTGCAGCGACTCGGTGCGTTGTGCGTCGCGACGATGGGCATCACAAATAGCATTGAGACGCGAATTTTCCTCGAGAAGGTGATTCACCTCGCGAAATTCAACGTCGGACGGTCGTTGCACGCGCGCCAGTTGGCACTTGAGTTCCGCGACCTCGGCGTCGCGACGGAGAAGTTGATCGCGTTGCTGGTCGATGCGCTGGCAGGCTGTCTGAAGACACTCACCGCGAACCGTTTCGAGGCGCAGGTGATCGTGAGCGCTACGCATCAATTCAAGGTCGTGATCGGCGCGTTCGGCACGCGCAGACACTTCCATGAGTCGAGCGCGTTCGGCGACAAGGTCGCGCAACGCGGCAGACGCCGTAGTTTCGTGCTCATCACACTTGAGACGGAGCGTGTGCACTTCGCGCCGCATCTGAGATTGTGACAGACGCAAGGCGTAGTCGTCGGTCACGGCCATGGTGTTGTTGTTGTCGTTGTTGTTGTCGAAGATAGCGGTCGCGTCGCTGTTCGCATTGTTGTTGGTCTGGCTGTCAAACAACAGTTGCGACAAAGACGGCGTCTGATGCGACGCTGGTGCGGCCACTGGCGTCTGCGGCGCGTCGTCGGCGTGCGAGTGACACGGCGATGCGACCAGGGACGCGTCGTCGCCGTCGTCGAGCAGATCGTCGTCCACCAGCAGCTGCTCGTCGAGGATCTGCTGGATGCGCATGGACGCCTCGACCGCCTCGGCATCGTGCTCTTCGTCGGCGACGCTGTCAAACTCACCCTCAAGCACCTTGGATGCGGGCAGGGGATACGCGCGCGTGGCCGTCGAGCGCGCTGAGGCCCCAGTGGACGCGGGCGGCGTCAAAGTCAACGGTCGCGGAGACAAAGCCATTTTGGCGACGCCACCAAGCGGCTTGTGACCGCTCGACTGAGGTGTGAGTGTACCATACGCGTACGGTTGTGGTGAGGCCATTGGAAGAACCGTAAGTGGAGCAAGAAGAGATTTTTGGAAAATTCGAAAATTTGAGCGCAAAAAAAGAAAGAGAAAAGAAAAGCGTAAAATAATTATTAAGATGATTCAATGAATGAGACCATTTCAAAAATAATATACCAAATACGAGAGTACCTACTAAGACACAACAGGGCGACACTGAACAGTGAACACTGAACAGTGACTGACTCAACGCTCAGTTACTTACCAACTGACGCGACTCACTCATAGGAGATTGCATCTCCACCGCATCTCTAATGATTCTGAAATCTGAACTTAAAACTATATTGATTACTATTTTAGAAAATAAGTTTATTTTGTACTCTCACGATGGCTCAGGGCACATCCCCCGACCAGCAGATGGCTGCCATCTTGAGCGTCGTCCCTCAACATATGGACACTCTGTTGCAAAGTGCCAAAAACCTCCAAGAACTTTCCCTCTACTGTACCAACAACTTCAAGGTGCGCCCGCCTCGCAGCATCCGCTCCCTCATTTTCTCTCGTCCACCCCACCTCTCACTTTGTCAGCCCCATTTCCATGTTCGTCTCGTCAGAGGACAAAAAAAAAAAAAAAAAAAAAAAAAAAAAAACAAGTCTTTGTCGCTTCACGCTGACTGCCCTCGCCTGGCGCACCGCTTTACGTATACACGCACTCTCTTCCTGCAGCGGCGTATGGCGTCCGCTGCATCTCCAGTGGTTATGGTGGACGAACATTTTTTTTTTTTTTTTTTTTTTTTTTTTTTTTTTGATTTTCGCGCGCATTTATGAAATGCCGTTCTGACCACGAGCAAAAAGTCGCTGTCGCTTTGCTCGCGCGGCGTCCAGTTATCCTATTGACTTTCACAACACGAATGCGTGTGTGTGCGGTGTTTTGTATAGTGAGGGAAAGCGACAGATGGCCTGTGGCGCATTTGAGAGTGCGATTGAGTGTTTCGAAAGCGCACTTGAAACGTTTGTTGGCGTGTATGGCGAGATGGCAGACGAGTGTGGCGACGGCTACCTGCTTTACGGGCGTGCATTGTTGGCACAGGCGCGGGCACAGAATATGGTATGTAGCTTGTGTGTGTGAGGGAGAGCGTGAGTTTAACGAGTCAACGCATTACTCTACAGCTCCTGGCTGCCGGTGGGGGAATGGACGAAGAGCAAGGTGAGCTGGGTTTAGCTGAGTTGCACATACGCAACCTTCTTTTGAACTGGGGCTCTTTTCTTTTTTCGGCGTGTGCGTGTGTGTCGTTGTAGCTGACGAGAGTGACGAAGGCGGTGCTGTGATAGAGAGTGCAGCGGTGAGTGCCACAGCCAGTTCTGAGCCTGGTGCTGCTGGTGCAGCTGCTGCATCTACTTCGACTGCAACTGCAGCTGCTAGTGGTTCTGCTTCTACTACTGCTGCTGCACCAGTGGATGAAGTTGAGGTTGACGAAGAGGAAGAGGACGTGAGCGACCTCCAGATTGCCTGGGAGATTCTCGAGTGTGCTCGCATGTACGCCTTCTTCTCGTCCCCGTTGCAAAGTTAACACAATCATTTTTGTGTAGTATTTTCAGTCGCAGCTCTGATGAAGCGCACCGAAGGGGACTCGCGAGTGTGTATCAGCAGCTGGGAGAGCACGGCATTGAGGTACAACGACACTTGTCACTGTGTGTGCACTAGTCACTCACTTTTGTACGCTGTGTGTGGTTTTCAGGGAGAAAACTTTGCACAGGCGGTGGAAGACCTGACCAAATACGTTGATCTTGTTCAAAGTAAGCCTATTTCATTTGATGTACTTCCTAATGCTCTTCCTTGCGTAGCGTTCTGTGAGTCAGATGACCGTCAGTTGGCCGAAGCGCACTTTTCGCTTGCGCGTGCGCTGCAGTGGGCCAAGCAACTTCCGCTTGCAGTGCAGCACTACCAGACTGCACAGGACATTATCAACGTGCAACACACACACACACACACACACACTCTCTCTCTATCACTTTGTTTCTTTCTCCCTCCTCTCTCTCACTCTGTCTATCACTTTGTTTCTTTCTCCCTCCTCTCTCCCTCTCTATCACTTTGTTTCTTTCTCCCTCCTCTCTCTCACTCTCTATCACTTTGTTTTTTTTTCCTCTCTCTCTTGTCTCTCTTGTCTCTGTTGTATTAATTCCCTGTATTATTTTAGAGTCGCATTTCAAGACTCTCTGTGTCGACCTCTAAAGGAAAAGGTATATTGACACTGATTAACCTCCAGATCTCTCCAATTATAATGTTGTTTCTCTCTCTCTCCCTTTCCTCTCTTCTCTCGTTCAAGGCAAAGGACCAGCATCGCAATCCTCTCAGAGTGCGTCTCCCGAAGTCACTGAGTTGCGTGCCTTGTTGCCCGAAATCTCAGCAAAGGTTCGACACACACACACACACACACACACACACATATATATATATATATAATTGCCAGTCTCCTCAATCTCACACAATTTTGATTCCTTCTCTATCTCACACAATTTTGATTCCTCTTCTATCACTTTGTTTCTCTCTCTTTTGCTCTCTCTCTCGCTATCTCCCTTTCTCTGTCAGATAACCGAGGCTCAAGATGAAGAAATGAACGATGAGACAACTGTGGATCTGGCAACCGGCTCAACCACCACAATTGGTTCGACCAGAATTGCAAAACCGAATATACCGCTCATTTTCCTTGATTTGTCGATTTCCGTTAGGCTTTGGCAACTCATCTTCGGTAACTTCCACTAGTACCACCACCACCACTACAACAGCATCAGCATCAGGATCAGCGTCGTCGAGTGGCGCCTCTGCTTCTTCCACTTCCGCTGCTCCTCTTGCAAACGATTTGACGTCGCTTGTGCGCAAGAAAAAGTATGCCAACACAATGTATCAGTCACATTCTCATGCGCCTTGTCGTGTTGTATTTTTGTGTGTAGGGTTGAGCCTAACACTGTGGAAGTTCGTCGTCTCGAGCCCAAACGAGTTGAATTGAAGCGTCCTGCCGACGCACCAGAATCCGATCAGGATGAAAAGCGACAAAAGACCAACGAATGAAAAAATTAAAAATAATCGATTTATTCGATTATTATTTTTTTTCTCTATTATATTATTATTGTCAGTATGAGCGGCCGAGAACTACTGGGAAGCTTGCTGGGCAAGGAAAGCCCGCTTGCCCACATGCCTGTTGGGCCAAGGTATTAAATTTGTGATTTGCACATTTTCAATCTCGCTCGGTTGCTCTTGTTTTGCTGCGCACACCTTGGCAGCGTCATGCTGTGCCACATGGCAACGAGGCAGGCGCCTCCAGCGCAGCCCTCCGGCCGTATTTTCCTCTTATCTCCCCATCTCATCCTCTCAGATGTCACTGCGCGCCCAACGCAGCCTACGCGCATCTTGCGAACCCCCAGCTTGCCGGCCTCGACCATGACCACCTCTACCACATTGGCCTCAAGTCAAACTCCATGCCGGACTTTGCAGATGTGAAGGTAAAAGAACAAAAAAGAAGAAGAAAAGGGGTTCTGATCAGTCGTCAATGGATGGACTTCTCACGTGTCTGTGCGGTAGTATGTGTGCCTGGGAGGAAGTCCAGACCGCATGAAGAAATTCACGTCGTTTATTGCCTCTGAACTCACTCTGGAGATTCCGGCGGGAACCAACTTTGTCAATATGTGCTCAACGGACCGCTTTACACTGTACAAGGCAGGACCCGTCCTGTGCGCAAGCGTACGTGGTTTACCCTACTCTACACACACACACACACTAAGCACGCTGATCGCTCTAAGCACACACGCACACACATTCGCACATATATACACACATATACACACATACGCACACACACACACATTTTTATATATTATATACTACTGACAGAGTGTTCTCGCACGCAAATTAGCATGGCATGGGAAACCCTTCCATTTCTATTCTCTTGCATGAACTCGCCAAGATGCTCGAGTACTCTGGTGCCACCGACTACTGCTTCTTCCGCATTGGTAGCTCTGGTGGGCTGGGTGTGCCAGGTGGAACAGTTGTCATCAGCGATTCTGCGCTAAACGGTGAGCCTGAAAATCAAAATAGTTATCAACCATTGCGTGCATTGAATGTGGTTTGTATTAGGTAAACTTGAGGCGTGTCATGAAATCTCCATTCTCGGAGAGACTGTCCGACGACCCACACAGTTCAACAAGGAACTCGCAATAGAACTGTCAAGGTAAGAAATGACAACATTCACACACCATACAATATAATTATTATTGTTATAACTGACTGTGCACACATTGCGATTGGTAGCTGTGCAGACGAGGGAGTGAAGGTGGTGATTGGCAACACAATGTGTGCGGATGACTTTTACGAGGGCCAGGCGCGCGTCGACGGCGCCATCTGCAACTACACCGAGGCTGACAAAATGGCTTTCCTGCACAAGGCACACGCAGCGGGCGTCGTCAACATCGAAATGGTCTCTTCCTCTAGCTAATCTTTTTCTCTTTGCTCGCTCTCTTTCATAACGTGACCCACACTCTTTCACTTTCATACGTAACTCTCTCTCATTCCACATACTCACTACCGACTCTCTCCCACGTTCTCATTGTCTCCTCTCTCTCTCTATCTCACGCGACGCTCACTCACTGTGTTTCTTGCAGGAGTCTCTTGTGTTTGCTGCGTTTACCCAACGCCTTAACATTCCCGCTGCTTGTGTGTGTGCCGTCTATCTAAACCGTCTTAACGGCGATCAGGTTTCCTTTTTTGCTTTCCCTCCATCTTTTCAACCTTCTGACACGAATACTTGCGCCTGTGGTGTAGATTACGTCGACTGGAGAGGAGCTGGCTGAGTTTGGAATGCGAGCACAGCAGTTGGTTGCAAACTTCATCAAACAACGGGAAGCGAAGCGAAAATAAAACGTAAAAAATACGTTGCTGCAAAGAGACATATACTATAGAAGACAAATTGTGCCTGGGTGCCTCTAATCTATTTTATGAGACAGATCGTAGTTACGTAGTATAATTATAATTATAATTATGATAGTTGCGGAAACACACATTGATGATTGAAGAATTAAGATTTTTCATTGATCACTCTTTGTGCCTTTTCCATGCCACCCTCATCAGGCTCGTTAAAGCTTGCGCTAAAGAAGGACGAGCTGCAGTGGGCCGCTGGGGTGGACAATGTCAAGCTACAGCCGCGCGTGTTGCTGGTAAACAAACACACATTGACGGGCTTTACACGCCTCGCCGCTGACTTTTTGCCCTGCCACACGCACGCCTGGGTTGCTCACATGCAATTCAAGCCGTTTCCTGCACAAAAAACATACTCACAAACCATAAAATAAAAACGGAATGCAATCGCAATCTGTCTCTCTCTCTTCTCTCTTTCTCTCTTTCTCAGGGCATCAGCAGCGACGACGAGCCGATCGCATTCCCCCTTGGCCGCGAACATCTCTTCGCGTTCTTCCGGTGCGACGTGGAGTGCGTCAGGGCGTCAAAGCACCGCGCGTCCAAAGACACTCCGAACTGTCGACACGGACTTGTCTTTGGTCGCGTCGACACGCTCAGCGAGTGCCTCAAAGACGCACGCCTGGGCCCCGACGTGTGCCTCAATGCCCGTCAGCCTGGTCGCCCCGTTGGTCTGACCAACCTCGGCGCCACCTGCTATGCCAACTCGCTTCTGCAGGTGTGGGTGAACCTGCCGTGCTTGTTTGAGGTGGTCGTGCGCTGGGAGCCCACCACTGACGAGGAGCGGGCCCTGTGCAACCCCCTCACCAAGTGCAACGCTATCTTTCAAAAGCACCGCGACTTGTGGCACAGACTAAAGGTTGGGACGGCCGCAAAAGACACAGAGCCAATGGCAGCATCATCAACAATGATGGAGGTGGAAACTCAAACTCCCGCTGCTGCTGAAGACGACGACAACGACGACGACAAGCCTCTGGCCGATGCTACTGCTAACACCTTGCCTCTCGTGGAACTTGCCAAGCTCATGGCACGTCTCAAGTTTGGTCATCGATGCACGGTCGACCCCATTGCCTTTATGCGGTCGATGCAGATTCCGCTCGACGTGCAACAGGACGCCCTTGAGTTTAGCAAACTTTTCTTGGAGATGCTCCAGCGCCGTCTTCCCTCGCTTGGCCAGCGTCTCACTGAGATGTACCAGTCATCAATCGAGTACGAGACGGAGTGCAGCACGTGTGGCGCAACGAGCGCACGCGAGACACCCATGCTCGAACTGCAGCTCAACATCAAGGGCTTTTGCAGCCTCGACAAGTCTCTCGACGAGTTTTTGCGCCCCGAAGTCCTCGACGAAGAGAACATGTACTATTGCAGCGCGTGTGAATCGCTTCAGCCTGCCACCCGACGCCAACTCATTCGTGAACTTGCACCCGTCCTCAATGTCTCCCTCATTCGCTTTGTTTACGACCCCCAACGCAGCTACAAGCAGAAGGTCACCGACAGCTACGCGTACCCCGAGCAGATTGACTTTGGTCCCTATATTGCATCTCACAGCACCAACAAGACCACTGCCACCCCGCCCACCAACGCTGCTCAGAGCACGACGAACAGCAGCAGCGACGAACATATTTACGAACTTGTCGCTGTGCTCAACCATGTGGGCAGTGCGGCGAACCACGGCCACTATGTGGCTCGCGTTCGTTCGGACGGCCGCGGAAACTGGATCATTTACAACGACTCGACGGTCACGATTGAACCAGCCAACACGGTCATGGTCGACGAAGAGGATTCCCTGGCACACGATGCCAAAATTGCGTGTGACCTCAGCGACAACCTGTCGTCGCCTGGTAGCACATCTTTGCCGGCGCGCAGCCACAAGAGAGGCAAGAAGGCCGCGACTAGCAGTAGCACGCCGCGCATGCTGTCGTCTAAGGAAGCTTACATGCTGGTGTACGTGCGTCGCAAGAGCTCCTTTGCGAGCACTCCCGTGGTGGACAGCGTCGAGGGCATGAGCAACTGGTTGCAGGATGTGTTGCGCATGGACAAGAAGTGGACCGACGCGACTCATGCTAAGTGGTTGGCGTCAAAGCATATGCACGCCAAGCTTCACGATGAGTTTCAAACCGAAGTGTTGGACATCATGGGTCGGTTGGACTTGCCATTGCCAAAGAATGGCACGGCAGAGAGCGGGTCCAAGGCTGGTCGTGGAAGGGGTCGCAAGAGGACCAAGCGTGCACCGGAGGCAGAAACGAGCGAAGGAGACGGATCAATAGTGACGGAGGAAAAGAAAGTAAATGGTGGTGGTGAGGCGGATGGAGAGAAGGAGAACGGAGGCGGCGCCAGCAAAGACGACGATGAAGACAGCGATGATGACTTTCAGGAGACTCCACCGACGGCGGCGAGCAAGAGGAAGGGGGATAGGAAACGTAAGGCGGACCAGCTGAAGCAGTTACATACAACACCCCAGTCGACAGGCACAGCAATGAATTGTGCGTCGGAGCGCACCGAGCACGGCTGGTTGCCTATGTCCTGGCTTGACCAGCTGATGAGCAAGCATGAGGCGTTCAATGATCGTATCCACGCGATCCTGCCTCGCATGATGGACTATGGCACCGACGACGAGGTCTTGCGCGGCTATCTTATCGAAGAGGCGGACGCCAAATACAGTGGAGGAGATGAGTGCGTGACATATATTAGTGTGTGTGTGTGTGTGTATGCGTACTAGTTGTTATGTTAATTTATATTGTAGGCTTTTGGCGACAGAGAAGGTACTGCGACACTTTCTGATGCGCAAGGAGACCATCGACATGGGTGAGTTAGTATGCAAGCATGGGAAGCTTGCCCTGGTGGCGCGCTCGCACGGAATGCGTGTTCCACTCGACGTGTTGGATTGGTATGTCTCTATACGTTTATGTGTGTGTGTGTGTGCGTCTATATCAATATAGCTGTGTTGGGATATGTATAAATCTTTGTGTCATATGCGTATGTATTATACCTTGCATTTATGTGCATGTGTGCGCTAATTCTTGTAATATTTGTGTATTTTTCGTAGGCTGGAATCACAGTACGGACTGTCGCACCGTCTGACGGACAACGACATGTGCTCAGCGTGTCTGCAGCGCCTTGCTGCAACCACGTATGCAGCCAAACAGCGACAAAGGGACAAGATTGAGCTCACCGATCATGTATTTCCGTTGCCCGATGCCACCGAGGAGTTGACGGAACCGCACTACATGTGAGTTTGGTTGTGCGTGCAATGTGCCAGTCTGACTTTTGTTTTTTTTTAATATTTTCTTTTTCAAGTGTGACACCTGAGGTGGCACGGGTAATCTCATCACCTTACGCACTATATGATTGTGAGGACTCTGACGACGATGATGGCAATGAGGATGGTGAGGAGGAGGAGGGAGCGCAGCTGAAGAAGGAGGAGGGGAAGCGGAGAGGGACGACGGAAGGAGGGCCGATACCAATGGACACGAAGAAGACGGAAGAGGGTAGTGGGGTGGGAGGGACGGCAATGGATACGCGCGAAGACGATGCGCCAGTAGTCGTGATCAACGACAATGTCTTGTGTGCGCACGGATTTGTTTTACGTGCCGAGCTCAAGACGAAGCGAGTCAAGTTGGTGGACACGGAGGGTCGCGACATTCTCAAGAAGTACTTTGTAAGTCTTTAAAATGAGTTGTACTTCTCTTACTTTGCCTCTCGCCTTGTACAATAGGATCCCGCCTCCATTGTGTTTCATGAATACCCCGCTGAGCTTGAGGCGCGCCATCCCATGGGCTGTCCCAAGTGTCAGGTGGAGAAGCGAGGGGCGGCCGAGGATCTGGCTCGAGCGCGCAACGTTGTGAAGGACCGACGCTCACGCTACAGGAAGGTGCTCAAGCGGCACAAGAGGCTGAGTGAGGGTAGCAAGGTAGTCACATGGAGATATTGTTTTGGCGTTGCACAGTGTTTGAATGACAGAGTGTGGCTGTGCTGTGCAGGTCTCGAAGAAGGAGCAGTTACTCGACGAGGGCGTCTTCTACAGTGTTCCTGAGACTTTTATCGACGCCCTTGACTTTAAAACACCTCTTTTGGGGCCCATCACACTCGACTCTGACAGTGAGAGAAAGACAATCGTAATTATATTATTTCTGTAATTGCCTGATTGTTTTTTCTTCTTTTTTTTTCTCTACCAGGCTGTTTGTGTCGGCACGGCAAGTTGACCAAGGACGAGCTGGATTTTGTGGTGCTGGAGGAGAACGAATGGAAGACACTGTTAGATGACTCGGATTTCAAGGTATTCAAAAAGAGAGCCTGTGAGTGAGTGTGTGTGTATGCGTGTTGTGTGTGTGTGTATGAGGAGATGAGCAGTGCATGTGTGCGACCGAGATGAGACGAGATGTGTTCGTTGTGTAGTGCATCGGAACGCCTGTAAAGATTGAACGACGTGGTAGTGGCGGGTACAGCACAAGTGTCGAAGAATGCGAAGAGTGCAGTGAGAAAAGAGATGGAGGGGTAATTGACGTGGATGACGATGATGTTGACGATGATGAGGCGGTGTTTGAGACATTTGTGACTGTGGATGCTGGTGCGGGGGTGGGTGCGGGCCGACGCGCACGCCGTGGTAAAATACTCGGACAGATTGTGCTGGAGAAGGTAATGTCGTGCGCGAAGTGGAGTTACGCATTGTGGTTTTCATTTGGCTGTTCTTCTTTTTTTTTTAGGTGAATTTGATTCATCGAAATGTGGAGAGTGTCGTGAAAGTAGAAAAGGCAAAGGTGAAGAAGAAGAAGAAGGGAAACGACGACGACGATGACTACCACGAGAGCAGCGACAAAGACTGTGACGACAGTGAGGCAGACGATGGCGAAGACGATGAGGAGGAGAAATCGGAGGAGGAGGAGAAGGGGAAGGAAGGGAGTGAGACGACGACGGACTTGATAGATATCCCCGTGGTACGCAATCTGATGTGGAGACATATTTGATGTTGGGGCACTCACGTTGCATGTGTTTTGTAGACAGGAAGCATCATGCGGCTCACGCGGAAAGGTACATAATAATAATAATAATAATAATAGTGAATTTATTATTATTATTATTATTGTTATTAAATTCATTACTGTATCTTTCTCCCCTTGTTATATTACTACTCTAATAATAATATAAAAATTATTATAAAATATATTTTATTAATATTATTGTTATTTTTTATTATTCTCATAATTAGGACGAGCAACGCGACAAACCGGCTCGAAGCTGACTATGCCACTGACAGTCGAGACGACATTGCGGCAGGCCAAGCAGCTGATCCTGAGTAGATTGAACGCACCCGGGTTCTCTGCCATTGACCTGGTTACCGCGCACGGCATTGCCATTATTGATCTTGATGCTCGTCTTGTCGACTTTGGTGTGGCAGCCAATCAGACACTGAGCTTTGCGATTACTGTACGATCAATGTTTTTGAGTGTCGTGTGAAAACAATTGGGCTTTGTAGGGGACGCATGTGAGTGAGGAAGGAGAGGTCACAGCGGCGTTTGCAGCGGGTGCTGCGCTCAATGTGGAGCCAGAGATGGGCTTCCGCGGCTCAACCCTCTCCTCTCTCTGAATGGTGCCACACCACACACATCGAGTTTGTTGTTCGAATCCCCTCACAGTTGTTGGATTAAAAAAGAAGAAAAGTGTACACTTGAAAATGCGAAAAAGAGAAATTACTTTCTGTTCTGTTTGCTCTTCTGAGTGATACCCTTGCCCTTCTTGCGCTCGCCCGTTCCTGCCCCTGCGGCTGCCCCAGCCTTGGCTGCGAGTGCTGTGTCAATAGGTCCTGCACCAGACAACAGTCGCTCCACAACCGACTTTTGACGCGCACGTTCCCCGGCAAGATCACCCATCACAGGCTCAAACTAACACGACAATAAAAAGCAGAAAAGAGTTAATTTTCGGTGTGATGCAATGGCAAGAGTCGATTGTTATTCTGAATACCTTTCGCTTGATTCCGCGCTTCTTCTCCTTCGGCTCGTCCTTGAGCTTCTTATCGAAGCGGCCAAGGGACGCTGTGGACGCACGCGTGTCCGTCAGTGTTCCATCCAGGAGCACCTTCTGCTCCGACAGTGTCGGTCGCACTCCAGAAGCTAAGCACGCCCAAAAATAGTCAGAGACAGACAGACACACAGACGGACAAAAAAAGAATGAGGAAATACCTTGCTTGGCTCTGAGTGACGAAGCAATGTTCCTCAGTTGGTTCTTCTTGTTCTTCTCCACACGTTCCTTCTTCTCTTCGCGTCGCTTTGCAAATGCGTCTGTCAGTGGATCTACAAGTCACAAAGCAGCACCATCGACAGGGTGAGAGGAGGCATCTCTATCACTTTGTTTCTCCTCTTTTCATCTCATCTCTTTGCGTCTCCCTCTCCTTCGTTTCTCTTTCAGTGGTACCCTCTTGGTCCTTGAGCTCAATAAGCCAGTCGTGCTGATCGTCGTTGGCACGCTTGTAGCCATGGCGAGGCATCCATTCCTACGGTGCAAACGCGAATGAACAAAGGGTCAAAAAGGAAAACAGCCTCAAAAAACGCCACTTGATTGTGCTCTTGCGTATACCTGTTTCTGTTCGTCGAAGATCATCTTACTGCGCTTCTCCTTGTGGATTCCCTTGGTCTGTGCAAACTGCTGCCACTTGGTAAGAGGCACCTCTTCAGGAAGCTACAAAGCAAGTGATGAGACGCAACAAGGCACTCACTCGGCGCATGGCCCAGACTGACCCTCTTCTCGCGCGGCAATCGTGTGCTGGGCTCGGGCAACTCGGCGACCACACTCTCCTCGACAACCTTGGTTGGAAGAGCCCAGATCTCGTTGATCTGTGGGCAGTGGACGAAGCGACAGTGGCAAGTGAGGATCACACAAACACCTGTTTTTCGACTAGGCGTATTACCAACAACTGGACATTGTCGCGAGCACGCGCGCGTCTCCGCTCCTCCGCGACACTGTGGGGCACATCATGGGCGCCTGCGACCTCCAGAGGCTCTGTGTCAATCACCAAAAGGTTGCCTGCAAGACAGAGTGTGTGAGTGAGAGAGAGAGAGAGAGTGAGAGAGAGAGAGACGAAAGAGACAACGAAAGAGTGGGGAGTAAAGAGTGCTGTTGCTCGCAAAGACAAAGCAAAGAGACGCGCATTTTCGTATCTCGGCAGTCATAAGTGTGTGTGGCAAACCAACGGTGGGTGAGGAAAGGCGAAAAGAAGCCGATATGGGCTTCACGTGCAGAACTTAATTCACTCGTTCAACACTCAAAACGCCCTTCTTTTTTTGTTTTTGAGTGCATGACTCAACACCACGCAAAGCAAAAAGGGGAGAGAGGGATGTGAGAGGTTACCCAGATCAAAGATGGGCTGGTGTTCGCGCGGGGCGACGGTAATGCGGGCCTTGCTGGCAAGTTCCTGCTCGCGGCTCTTTTGGAGGATGGCAGCAACGTCCAACGACATAGTCAAAGGGGAGAGTAATCAGGTGGGCAGAGGGAGCAAAAAACTAAAAAGTGATCTTATAATTTATATTTCTTGATTCTTATGTATATTGTACGTTTCAGTAAATTGAAAAATTCAGTTCTTTCTTTGTCGTAAAATGCGCCTGCTCATCGCCGTGCTTGCGTTTGCGCTGGTCAGTGCCGACGGCGTGTTGGCAGGAGATGCTGCCACATGCACGGTGGATCCCTCTAAGCGCATTGATTGCGGATACGCCGGAATCGACGAGACAGCCTGCAGGGAGCGCGGGTGCTGCTTTGGCGGGAGCGCGGGTGCCCGGGGGGCCCCGCAGTGCTTCTTCGCGGGCGCGAGTGTTGCCGTGGACACGGTGCACATTGTCTTTGCGTGCCATCTGGACGTGGGCTTTGCCGACACCGCCCCCGCCATTGTCAACCGCTACTTCGACACGCACTTCCCCCGCGCGTATGCCATTGGCAAGGCGCTGAGGGACCGCGGTGGGCGCGAGCAACTCAAGGTGAGCGGGGGGAAAAAAACCAACACAAAGTTTGTTTTGTTTATGTGTGTGTGTGCGTTTGTAGTTCATGACGCAAAGCTATCTCATTTCGCTCTTCCTCGACTGCCCCAGCGGCATGGGGCTGCACTGTCCAAATGCAACGGCATTGGCCCACTTCCACGAGGCAGTCGCAAACGAATGGATCACGTGGCATGCGTTTCCCTTCAATGCCGAGCTGGGCACGATGGACGCGTCGCTCGTGACCGCCGCCATCGAAATCACCCACAATCTCGACCGCATGCTGGGCCGCGCGCCAAAACAAACGCTCTCCCAACGTGATGTGCCCGGCATGAGCAAGTCTGTACTCCCGCTGCTTCTCAACAGCAACGTATCCGCCGTGGCGGTGGGTGTCAACACTGCTTCGACACCACCCAATGTCCCGCGCGCCTTTCGCTGGCAAAACGGCCCCAGCACAGTCCTTGCCTTCTGGCATCCCAAGGGCTACGGCGGTGAGGACATTGTTGACGCTATTCGTGTACCAGGCTTCTCGCAAGTGCTCCTTCCCGCCTGGCGTGGTGACAACGCAGGTCCGTACAATGTGTGTTTGTGCACGACAGATATAATATTATTATATGAATAGACTTTCTCATTCCTTCACACCGTGATGTTGTTAGGACCACCGGAGAGTGTTGATGAAGTACTCGGTGTGTTTGCGCGGGCCAAAGTAGACTTTCCAACGGCACACACGATTCAAGCGAGCACCTACGACACGTTCATCAGCGCCCTCAAAGCGAATGCTCCCCTCGAACAACTCCCTCTCATCACTCGTACGCACAAAATGTTTACATTCTGCTCTGATATACCAGATATATATATATATATATATATATAAAATAATAATAATAATAATAATAATAATAATAATAATAATAATAATAATAATAATAATAATAATAATAATAATAATAATAATAATTAATTATTGTATTTTAGAGGATATTGGGGACACATGGACGTTTGGGGTGGCCACAGACCCGCGCAAAGTGGCAAAGGAGCGGGCAGTGCAGCGTCTGCGCACTGCGTGTCTGGCAAACACACAGTGCTCAATGCAGGACCATGCCTTCTACAACTTCACACGTCTTCTCACCAAGTCAGGAGAGGTACTGAAACTTTTGCAGACAGACGAAGCGATATTCCGACTGACTGAGACATATCTCTTTGTTCTTCTCTCTGTATCATTCTGTTCCTTTTTTTTTGTTCTTCCTTCTCTCTGGATTACTCTGATTCTTTTTCTCTCTTCTTCTTTTTTCCCGTATGCATGTGCGTGTATTTAGCACACTGATGGATTGGATGTCAAGACATTCCTTCACGATGAGACCAATTGGTCCAATGTGGATTTTGAGCACAGTCGAAATCTCTCAAACTTTCAAATGATGACTGAGTAACACTCACACAAACACACGAGACACCACGACCAGAAATTCATAATAGGATTATGGTTTGTAGCTCATGGAACCGTCAACGCAAATGGGATTATGAGTTTGCAGTGAGCGCATTGGACAGTCGAAGTGCACTGGCACAGGACATTGCGAAAGAGTTTTCCGTCATTGATTCACCCACAGTTCCTTCCACGGCCGGCTATGTGTCTGTCCCTCTTGATCGTCTTATGGATAAGGTCTGTGCAGCGCAATCTGAATGACTCTTAATAACTTGTTTGTTTGTTTCTTTAGACGTTCCAATGCGGTGCGCTCACGCTGCAGCTGGACCCGTCCACAGGCGCACTTGTACGTCTGTCGGGCCCACGCAACGACTCGTGGGCGTCCACTGCACACCCCTTGGCGCATTTCCAGTACACTTCGTACAGTGGAGACGACTTTCAACGCTTCTGGGATGCCTATCTGGATGTATCGCCCATCCCCGACTGGGCCAAGAAAGATTATGGAAAGCCGGGGTGCTTCAACACCGTTAATCCAACGCACCAAGATATCCCTGCACAGCTCCAGCGTGTGTTTGTGTCACCCTCCAACGTTCCCGCCTGTTCCATCGTGACCGAGTCGCGTGTCGACGATGTGGCACATCGTGACTACGGTGCGCCTCAGAGTCTCTGGACGGAGTTTGCACAGGGTGACGACGACATGTCACTCACCATCACTCTCACGCTCGTCAACAAGACGGCTACTCGACTCCCCGAGGGCCTCTTCTACACCTTTGCGCCTACCGACATTGACAGTGCTGTTGCGGACCGCCAAGGGGACTGGATTGCAGCTGGCGACAATGTCTTTGGCGGCTCTGTGCACATGCTTGGTGTGCAGTCGCGCGGCGTACGCTTTGACCGCGCACACTCGAGCCTTACTGTTGCAGCCGTCGACGCCGCTATAGCCGTCTGGGGGGTCCCCAATGCCTTTCCCGCTCCGACCAATGTCCTTCCCGACGTCAAGACTTATGGTGCTTCATTTGTGTTGGCCGAGAACATTTGGGTATGGAGGTGAAATATGTCTTGCTGTTAATTTAATTTGTACAACCTCGTCTATTTGTAGGGCACAAACTATCCGCAATGGTTTCCCTTCAATCCTGACGAGAGTCAAATTCTGTCGAGATTCTCAGTCAAGCTGAATGAATAATAAAAGATCAAAAATTAATGCAGTTATTTTTATTCAAGATGGATCGCCTTCAACGGCCAACTTCATCGAGTCTCTCCAAGTCGCTGACGTTGGCGGAGACAATTAGAAAGGACCCTCGCATCAACGAACGCATTCGGACCGTCTTTGCGTGGTTTGCTGGTACGTATGAGTATCAAAATTAACCTTCACTGTCTTCATGCCTTCAACCTTACTTAGACTGGAACAATGCTGAGAAGAATGCTTTTATCGACCTCTTTGTCCAACGCCTGGGAACCCGCCAGGTATCCTTTAATTTGTTGAGTGGGCAATAATTCAAAAACTGAATATTTTGGTTGCTAAGCGATACGAAGCGAAAGTTCGCTTGCACCAGCCCCTCCTGACCGACCTTGCTGCGCTACTGCCACATAATGTGCTTCTTGTCATTTTCAGCCATTTGTCTGTACGCGACCTATGCCAGGTCGCTCAGGTACAACCGAGTCCAAACAATCAATTTGAATCACGTTTAGGAATGAATGATCTTTATATGTGCAAACAGGTGAGCAAACGATGGGCATTTGCCGCCAATGACGACATTGTTTGGCAACGACACATCCGAAAGCTGACTATCCAACCCATGCTGACGCCGAGCGCTTCAGAGACCGGCTATTTCAAGCGCTTCTACATGCAAAATCCTCCGGCGAGTTCCCGTTCTGCCGTACGACGCCGCAAAAGCCAGACCGACACTCGGACGCCCTGGCAGCCTGCCTCCACTGGGGATCGTGCCACTCTGGAACGCATGAACAAGTCCATGATGCGCCCTACTTCTCCACAGGTGGCACAGGTTCAGCCACAGATACTCTCGCGCGACTCCTCAATCGCTTCTCCCTCCTCCGCTACGCGCGGATCGGTTCCTACACCTTCCTCCTCCACACGCGTCGGTGTCAATTCTACCGTGCCCTATTCAATGCGACGCAACCGCCTGACGGCAGCCAATGAGTCAACGACAATGTCAGCAACACTGCGCTCAAGTGACTTGGAGCATGTCAGTCGCCGATTGCGACGTGACACATCAGACGCCGTTTCACAACTCGACCGCGAAGCGCGCGCCCTTAATGCCGCCCGTCTTGCACAACAACGTGTGCGGCGCTCGCAATCCTCAGCCCAGCAGCCATCGGCATCGTCAACCTCGACCGCGCATAGCCCAGACGAGCCGAACCCACCTGCGACCGATTTGCGCCGCTCCCTTACTCTGAGCCATTTGGGCAGCTCCGCGACCTCTGCCATTGTCATCTCATCGCAACTCGACAATTTTCAACTGCTCTGCGACGCCGTCCAGCCCGGTATACTCTGCATCCCTATCGACTACGACGCAGCCACCCCCGCCTCCCTCGTTGCAGCCATCCACGCACGTCTCCCTACCCCCAACACCAAACTCTCCTCACTCGCCTTTGCCTGTCATGCCACCCCAAAGTCCCTTTTTCTCGTCCCGTCCTGCCCCCTTGTGCGCCCTTCAACATTATCAACGTCAGCATCGGTCTCAAGCTCGAACTCCAACGTTGCCGCCGCCGGGACGACACTGTGGCAACTCCTGGCGAGTCTCGTCTGCCGTCCGACGGGCGGTCGTATCGACTTTCTGATTCCTCGTCACGTTTCATACCTTGACGAGTCTCTCATTGCTCTACTTGAGTCCCTTGCCGGCGGAGGCATCCCTGTCGTCTCATCTCCGCTCACCAGAAACACCGGTACCGTCGCAGCCGACACAGGTGCACACTTCTTTGTTCCCTCCCGCCTCAGCGCATGGGAAGACGCCACTGCCGAGACCACCGCACTCCTTGCCTCCGCGCACCTCTCTCTTTTGCCCCAGCTGCTTCCAGACGCCGAATACGCTCGTATTGCTACTGTCACAGGAACACTGGTGCGCGCGTCCATCACGGCCAAGGGCGCCGATGCACTCCACGCCCTCACTCCCGTTTTGCACACGGCTCTCGCCGCTCTCGTGCGTGCCTCTCCCATCGCAGATCCCGTCGCCTTTTTGAGGGCCCATCTCAGTCCTGAGTCTGTCAAAGGGACTCAACTGTCTCTCAAGGTATATTTTTATGTTTTGACGTCTACCTGTGATGTACATGTGTGTTGTAGAATGCAAGGACGACCAACGAGGTGTTATGGAGCCCGTACGGAACGGAAACGCGCGCAGCAACACTGGCGGAACTTCTGCAGGCTCACGTGCGTGTCCTTGATCTGTTGCGTGATATGTACATGAAGCCACTGCGCGACGCAACCAATCGTGCAGGAGAGCCGCTGTGGACTGCGCGTGAGCTCAAGGAGCTATTTGGCACTGCGTTCACTGACATGGCTACACACGCGCGACACGAACTCAAGGCGGTGATGCGCGCGCGTGCAGGAGGAGGAGAAGGCGGTGATGGCCATGCGGAGCTCTTTGCGTCACTCAAAGACTCACATGTGCTGCATGGTCGTGCATTGTGTGTCTATGCCGATGCAGTTCCGTCTATGTTGAGCGCGCTCCATGACAAGGAGTCGCAGAGTGAGCTCTTCCGTGCGTTTCTCATGCATACTCGTTCTGCTCACGCTGCCACTCACAACTGTGCACTTGCCGATCTACTTTGCGAGCCTCTTCGCTTTGCCCTTGAACGCACTTGGCACATTCGCACTCTGAGCGACACCTGCAACGACGTTAACCCTCTCATTATTGCACAGTACACTGCCATAGTGGACTCGTCACAACAGACATGCGAGCACATCCACGCTTGCCGCGATGCAGACCGTCGTCGCACGATCCTCACGCACCTCCAACGCGCGCTCATTGCCAACTCGCCCGACCTCACGACAAACCCCCACCGTCGTTTTGTCGACCAATGCGACGTGGTCCAGCTTCTTCCTCTTACCGGCACTGACTCTGATGATCCTGAAATGGTATGCTTAAAACGGAGGGCACAACAACATTAATTATTAAGTGTCTGTTTGTTTTTTTTTGCAGAAACGCAAACGCAAAATGGGACTTGCGACCACTTTTACAGCGCAACAACGACTCGGGCTATTTCTCTTCAGCGACATGCTCCTCATTGCGTTTAGGTGCGCATTCCATACTAAAAATATATAATTTATAGCTCTCATGCTCAATTAATTGCCGCAATGTCTTATTACTTTTTTCTTTTAGAGTCGATCGACGTTTGCCTTTTGGAGAGCTCGAAATGCCACCGCAGTACATTTACATTGGAGACTATTCCATTGACACTATCAAATCCACTGAACTTCCAAACTCAGCTTGTACGACGTTGCAAAACAACCGCTTGTGCTGTGCACTCGCGACGAACTCGCTACTCATAATACTTTCACTGTCTTCCTTTAATCATTTTTTCTCATGATATTTTCATAGACGATCGAAATATTGTCAAGTTTGAGATTGACGGACAGGAGACGGTGGTTGTGCAGTGGTGTGACAAGACAGCACGCGACAAATGGACCGATTTGTTTCGAACAACAAAGCGCAGTAGAGACAAGTTACAGCAGTAAATGAAGTACACAATTATTGTCAATTCGAGGTTATACGTTTTTCTCTGAAAGGGCTGATCGTGAGTAGAGCATATATATGTATACCAAATGTTGCAATGATACTTATACAAGGTGAGTGGTGCTTTATGGGCAAGCGAGCTCGCGAGGGTTGATGATGATCCACCATGAACATCATGATTATAACCCATGGGTGTCAATTATAATTAAATCGAGAGTTGTAGTACTCATGATCAATGTACATGCCAAAAACAAGACAACATACAAAGCAAAGGCAATGGCAGACTTTATTGTTTCAATTATTGTTTATACGTACAGTTTTAAACACACACCGTTTAATTATTATTGTTCAAATTATTTTCACTTTGCGTTGCTTTCATGTGGTGCGCAGGACATGACTAGTCTTGCACGCGCGTACGACCGATGGGTCGTAGGGACCATCTTCAAGAATCATTGTAGATCTACAGCAAAATGAACAAAAATTCAATTATTATTATTATTATTAAAACAATAATAATTAATAGTAATAAATATTTTCAATAATAGTCAGTATTTTGCCTACGTCATGAGCTTTTATGGCAAACGACGCAGTGGAACTACTGCGCAACAAAGCGTTGAAGATGGTCTCGTCTCGCGCAATGTCGGATCGGTCGACAAGGAGTGGAATGAGTGTGGTATGGCGGTTTGTGGGAGTTGAGGCTGAATTGCTGATTGAGTCTCTTGCCACAGTGGCGACCGCTCGAAAATACGAGGAAAAGGTGGTCACGTGCAATCTGCAGCAAGCTCGAGAACCTTCTCAGCCGAAGAAGACGTCAAAGAAGAAGAAGCAACAGAAGACAGAGTACAAATGTCATAAACGCGTCTTGGTTTCGTTTCGCTCACTCTCTCTCTGTGCCTCAACCTTACTAGTCGACTGTCGCTCACAATGGGACCCAGTGAAAACACCCCAGTCTCAAAGGACAGTGTTCTAGTGGCTCTCGATGGTCCGTCACAGGTTGTTGCAAGTCGAGCTCGAGCGACAAGCAAAAAGGAGTCGAAACGGCCCAAAAAACAGCCCAAGACAATCTCCAGCGCACCGCCACCACAGTCTACACCTCCTTCACCCGTGCACGTTGCTTCAGTCGCCGCCTCCCCTCCCTTTTTTGAACTAAACAAAGACGAAGACAACGATGAAATGGAGCTCGTTTCGCCTGGCAGTCTCATTCAAGGTGAGAAAAAAAATGTGAGCTTTTTCGCGGGAGTTTTGAGTTTCTATTTTTTTTTTTTTTCAAAACAGACGCGATTCATAGCGTTCACCGACCTTATTCGCCACGGTCTGCCTCGTCCTTTTCACTACACTACAGTGTCCGACGACCACCGCTACAGCGACACACTCCCGAAGCGTGGTTATCACAGTCTCGTAACATAAGAATAATTAATATTATAATTATTTTATTCTGTTTTTGTCATTAATTTTGACATAATTATTAATAATAAAAAAATTTGTTTTTGCACATAGGCCAAACAAAAACAAAGAGTCCTTTTAGTATTTACGACGATGATCCTCGCGAACGACTTCAGAGTGCCACAAAACCAAAAAAGAAAAGGCTCAAAAAACGAGAAGGTGATCCACAATATTTCACCAAAAGGCACAATCATGTCATACTGAGCCTAGTGTGGGCATTGGTAGATGGCAGAGCGCGAGGTCCATCTGTCGAAATGGAGAGGCTGACAACGAGCGCGTCGAAAGTGAGCATCGGTGGAGGCACGTCGCGTGAGCCTGTTGCGTCGGTTCCACTGACGCCCGTGGCGTATCGCATGCGTGAGCTGGCGCAGTCGCTGCATGAGA
Organism: Ministeria vibrans ATCC 50519; assembly: GCA_943704425.1. NCBI lineage: Eukaryota > Filasterea > Ministeriida > Ministeriidae > Ministeria > Ministeria vibrans. The sequence goes on along the minus strand of CALSCP010001493.1, from coordinate 19,943 downwards.
GTGCGGAGGGAGAGACCAAGAGACGTCTGTTGGAAGAGTGGGATGCGATGGAGCGAGAAGTGGACGGCGTGAAAGAGATGAGGCTGAAGTCGAAGGAGGAACTCGAAGATGGGGATGGTGATGATGATGATGATGATGATGATGACGATGAGTACTCGACGGGAATGGCATTGATGACAATGGACGATGAGTCACAGGATGGTGAGTATGATTGTCGAGATCTCCCTCGTCAGATTGCTCTGCAGCTCAACGCGTCCAGTCGACGAGCTCGTGCTCTGCCTCACACTCTAGAAAAACAGCTGCAAGAAGTGCTTCTACCGCCCGATCTCGCTGAGCGAACACTCGCCAAGCGCCACGAACCCAACGAGAAGGAGACAGCTGCAGGAGAGATGCAGGCGGAGGGTGTGCAGCAGTTCCACGACTATGAGCCAGGTGGGTTTGCGTCGCCATTGACCATGGGCGCGACGCATGAGTGGAACGAGACGGATCAGTCCCAGCATCATCGACCAAGCGCAGGAGCGTTGAAACGTCGACGCCGCGTCGCGTTTGGCCTGAGAACGGTTCCGCGAGGAGGCAGCGGAGACGACGACGAAGAGGACGACGACGATGAAGACGACGAAGACGACGAAGAGGGAGTGGCGTCTCATGCCGATTACGATCAGTATGGATGGCGCGTACCAAGTCGAAGCAAATGGCCATGGCAGCGAGTCCCCGGAGCTGGGCGTGCGGAAAGAAAGAAGAAGAAGAAGAAGAAGAAGGCCAAGAAGCTGCGACCACCACCAGCTGGCATGATTCGTCGATTGGACGGCTCGCTCGCGCTTTGCTACCAAACGGGTATTCCTGCTTACGACGCAGAGACTGATACTGACTTGGATCCTATTGAGCCTCGCCCGTTGCGCGCTCGCTACATTCGTGAGACCGATTTTGTGCTCACCCTCGACGGAGTGAAGCCCGCCCTCGAGCGAGTTGGCCGGCTCTAAAATTCAATGAAGACGTGAAAAGTTGGTATAAATATTTTGATTCATATGAGATATTCTCGATTCTCAAACATATAAATTATCCCGTACCGTGACGCAGGTCGCAAAGCGTTCTATCGATTGAATTAAATTACTAGAAGAAGAAGAAGAAGAAGAAGAAACATTTCTAAATCAAATGCTTACAACGGACATTGCCCCTTGGTCCTATTCATAATTCATCTTTTTTATGAGTACTGCTCTCCTTGCGCCGTTGCGGCAGCTGATGCGCTCACAACAGCCTATCCCCCTACACCGCGTGGTGCGTGTAGTGGACTCGGTGCTGGCCGTAGAGCATGCAAATTGGGCAGAGACGTGTGTTGTGGTTGTGCGCGCGTCGCGTCAGTGTCCACCGGCCGATCGCGCCGTTGCCGACTCGACCGTGGCCAACTTGTGCCGGGCCAGCTCGCTTAGACTCCATTCGATGAACTGGCGATCCGTTTCGGTGTATACTCATGCGCTGACTCTGCTCAACGTGAAACAGCCCGACTTGTTCGATCGCGTCGCCGTTCGCGTTAAAACCATGGCCCCGTCCCCAACGCGCACCTTTGAAGTGGGACCCGAGACACTTGGCTACATGGTTCGCGTTGCAAAGCTGTTTGCAGCGGCTACGGACGCCGATAATGTCAAAGTGACGCTCGACGCCGTTGGCTTGGCGGTCGTCCGCGCACCCGCCGTCCTACTGCCACAGGCCTCGGGCGACACTCTCGTTTCGCTCACTGCACTCTATCGCAACCATCCCACGCACGAGCACTCGAAGCCAGTCATCAACTTCGTCGCACAGCACTTGCAAAGTTCACCAGATTTGCGCATTCAAATTGACACTACGCATCTGTTTCATCTCATCAAACACTTCAAGGCGCTCGATTTGCCCTTTGCACCTCTTGTACAGCACCTCCTCAGTCTCGTCAAAGACTTTCCGTTGACCGCGGCCGACGGAGAGACCCTTTCAAACCTCGCTCAAGTGGCACGCCTCGCTTCGTCTCCCAGCGAGACACTTCTCAACCCCATTGCAGACGAGTCGAGCGGTCGCCAGCTCGCCGACTTTTCCCTGGGCGAAGCCGCCGTGCTTGTAAACTCCTTGTCCCAACAACGACATCCACGCGTGGCCGAGACGCTCAATCAGACGTACAAGATGCTCCAGCGCCTCGGTCCAAAAGCCCTTGAAGACGTCTCGTGGCCCCACACACAGCGACTCTTCAACGCTTTTGTCTCGAACCAACATCCCGCTGTGGAGCTTATTTGCACTGCAGTCGTTCAGAAGCTACCCGTGTCTCCGTCAGAGCTTTGCCGCACCGTGGCACCGCGAGACATTGTGAGTGTGGCGAGCTGCTTTGGACGTTCGCGGTCGCGCGACTCGAAGCGTGTGCTTCATCTTGTTGCCGATGCTCTCTTGCTGCCACCCTTTACAAGTGGCAAACCAGTGCTTAGCTGGATTGGCCTCAATTTGTTGCTGAACGCGTACAATGAGAAACAGCATCCGCGCGGGCACAACGTCCTGTCAGTGGTCGCCCGAATTGCGTCGCTTTTGCCCATCACACAGCTCAGCGATCGCGAGCTCTTGGTCGCTCTTCTACGACAGTCGTGCTCCATTTTTAATCGCCCTCGACTCTCTGCCGTCAAAGAGACTCCCATAGACACACAGTCTTTTTGTGCACTTTTGGCGCAGTTTGTAGGGCGTCTGCGCCAAGAGCCAACCCTCCTTCACACACTGACCTTGTCCAACGTTCGCAACATCCTGGAGAGTCTTGTTGCAGTCGGCTACGTTGATCGTGATCTGTTCACTCTGCTTGCCCAGCGCGTGTCCACTGCGCGTGCTGCCCAGCCTGAGCTGCATTTCCACCGTGAGCTTACGTCGGTCGTGCATTCGCTCGCCATGCACGATGCCATTGCGGCCGACGCACCTGTCTTACAATCGCTCCTGAAGGCTCTTGCCGAGCCCATTGATGTGAAGACGTTTAACGATCGCCGGTGGGTGCTCACCGACTTGGCGCGTGTTGCAGTGGGCGCTGCCACTCTCGATGTACACGACCGGGCGTTGTGGACGCAGCTGTGCGACAAGTGGCGTACCCTCTTGAAGACGCAGAGGGGCCTCACCCCCACTCACCAGTGTCAAATGGCGCTTGTGTGCTCGCACCTGCGCACCATTCGTCTGGGCGATGTGGCGGACCAGCTTGCAACGGAGACGCAGCAGTCACGTTGGCCGTCCGCCACAACCGATCGCCTTGTCAAGTGCACCACCGACACGCCTCAGCCGTCGTGTCTATTGCTCCCCAAAACAGTCTGCGGGGGCGAACCACTGCAACTGAACTCGCAGCGTCGCTTAGCGTACGACCCGCCCGTGCCCTCGTACACGTCCCTCAACGACCCCACCATTGTACTGAGTTTGGTGCAACTACGACATCGCATTCTCACGCGCGCCGGATGGACAGTCACGGAGGAGGAACGCAAGTGCTGCGACGAACCTCAAAGCGACGGTGACGAGGCCCAAAGTGTACTTTAGAGAGAAGAGAAAACTGTACAGGTATCCATGTTTTTATAATTATCAGTAATAATATTCTTTAAGCCAAGCCGAGCCGAGCCGAGCCGAACCAAGCTAGTTCTTCTTCTCAAAAAGACCTTTCTTGTCACCCCACATTCCCTTGTGGGAATGGAAGTAATGATAGAACTGAGGCACGCGAAAGCGCTCCAGCTCAAAGCCATTGCTATAGACACGGTCAACCATCTCCCAGTCCTCTCCGCCCCACTTGTCCTTGAACTGGTGAATGTTCATGCCTCCAATGCGGTTCCAATCGTCCTTGTACATGGCAAACAACCCATACCCCGCCGTCTCCCAGTACCCAAACGGCACCTACCCCAAAGTGTGATGTGTGTGAGTAAATTTTAGGTTGTGTGAGTGAGTGGTTGTGTATGAATTTTGAGTGTGTGCCATGTGAGTCTAGACGTACTTCGGGAGTGGCGTCGCAATCAAGACGGATAACTTCAGGCCCAAAGGCAGTCTTTCCTCTGACCGTGTGTTTCCGAATATAGTCAATCATACGGTCAGGAATCTCCAAATGAAGATCACAAGCAAAAACAATCGCCTGGAAGAATAAAAAGGCAACACCAAATAAATAGAAGGACAGATGTGTGCGTGTGAGGTTACGTTGTCCTCAGGAATGGCATTCACGCCCGCCTGAACGCCGCCCGCCCGCTCAAACTTGCCCGTCTTTTCGACGAGCGTCCAACTGCTGGTAGGCAGGCCCGACTTTTGCAGTGCCGCGCGCGCATTAATGTCCGTGCTCTCATAGTCCACAATGACCACCCGCAGGTGCGAGTCTTGTGTGTTTGCATAGATTTCCGCAACATCGTCAATAAAGTGCTACACACGCGTACAGCGGGAAAGTTAGAAACAGAGAGATAGAGAGGAGGGAGAAAAAAAAACGAACTGATAGACAAGAGGAGAGAGAAAGAAACAAAATTGCATAGGGAGAGAGAAAGAAGCAAAATGAGATAGAGAAAGTGACAGAGAAAGATATAATTATATATATATATTGTGTGTGTGAGTGTGAGTGCGCACCTGAAGCCACTTCCCTTGGTTCTTCACCGGAATCACAATGTACACCTTTGCGTGTTTGTCCCAGTTGAATCCGGGAGGATGACAGAACTAAAAAGTGTATGTGTGTTCGGTTGTGTGTGTATTAAATATGTGTGTGTGTGTGAATTATTGGGTCAGTCGTACCTCGGTGCTACTTTTAAACACGTATTCTGATAGCATCAGTGGTTTGGAGTCCTTTGGCGCACTACTTTTGCGCACTAACAACTCAACCAAATACCGTCCACTCTATTATAATAGAAAAGGGAATAAATACAAGTGGTGAGCGAATTTGTGTTTTTTTTTTCGTTTACTTTCTTCGTTTTGTCCCATTTCTCTTCAACATTTGCAATAGACACAAGATTGTATGGATCAGACGAGCGTTTGCCATTAAGTGCACTCATGTACGAGTTGGCTATTGAGAAAGAAAAAGAGAAAAAAACAAAGCAAGCGAGAGAGAGAGAGAGAGAGAGAGAGAGGAGGGAGAAAGAAACAATGTGATAGAGAGAGTGAGAGAAACAATGTGATAGAGAGAGTGAGAGAAACAAAGAAACAATGTGATAGAGAGAGTGAGAGAAACAATGTGATAGAGAGAGTGAGAGAAATAATGTGATAGAGAAAGAATCAAAGCGATAGAGAGAAAAACAAAGTGTTAGAGTTGCATCACGGACGAAAGAGAGCCGGTGTATGTGCGTGTGTGATTGTACCAATCTCTTCAGCCTTCGCTTTGGACAACAAGGGGTTTCCGTCGTTGAAAACGCGCTTTCCCTTTTCAAACTTTATGAGTTTACCAGTGTAGTCATCGGGATAGACACTCGAGTCAAACACCTACACAATTGAAGGATCGATAAGTGAGAGGAAAACAGATTGAGCAGAAAAGGTTGAGTGAGTGAGAAATGAGTTGAGAGAGAGAAAGAAAAGAGAGAGAAAGAACAAGAGGAGTAATAAACAAAGTGATAGTGTGTGTGTGTGTGTGTGTGTGTGTGTGTGTGTGTGTGTGATATAGATAGTGAGTGTGATAGAGAGAGTGAGAAAAACAAAGTAATAGAGAGAGTGTGTGTGTGATTGTCGTACGAGTGTGACTCCTCTGTACATTGGAAGTCGTGTCTTGACAATGTACGACGGATTGTACGCTTTGCATTCGTTGAGGACTCCTGACAGAAACAGAAGCGGGTCAGTTAAAGACATTGAAGAGATCACGAGTACCTTTAGTGTCTTCTTCTGGGACCAGAGGAATCTACAGGGAGTACGTGAGGAAAGATACAATGAATGAGTGAGCGCGTGAGTAACCTTGTGAGTGTGTTCTCTGGGGTCTTCAGGAATGTCGACAAGTGGCACTGACGGGGGCTTCTTGTGCTCGTGGCTGGGCACACCCTGCAGAAGACGCACTACATCGCCGGACGTGGTCGCCTCTGAATGTCATAATTGTCAATAGTCTGTTGTGGGTGTTTTGGAAAGGGAGCGATTCGCTGTACCTTCGAGAATGCATGAGATGTACTCTGTACCAATGACATTGAATGTGTCTGTGCCTGGAATAGACCATGCCTAGCCACATGCGAACCACAGAGATAAATTACATACACACACACACACACACACACCGAGTCTCTCATTGCGTCATACCACTGCAAATTCCTCTCCGCCCCCCATCTGCTTATGGAATGAGTCTATGAAATATCGCTTCCCCGCCTCAAGGGTGATTCCTCGCGAGCGCTGTGTCGGGTATTTCGTCCATTCGTGCTTTTGCGTCCACTAAAAGAGCCCAGTAGTGAGTTGCCACTTCCCTCTCTCTCTCGCTCTCTCCTCTCTGTTTCCTTCTCCCATCTCTCCCTCCTCACTGTTCCTTTCTCGCTCTCGCTCTCGCTCTCGCTCTCGCCCTATCTCCCACTGTCTTTCTCGGTCGCTTACCACTTCACCTTCGCCACTTTCAAGTGTCCCCAAATAGGCAATTTTGACAATGTTGGCGGGAGATTCGTCAGTGCTCAGCCACAGTTCGGACTGATCATCGCTCGCCACTGCAAAATGGTATTCGCCGGATTTGGGCGGATGGATAAAGCCAAAGACACGCTGGAGGTACTTGTCGCCGTTCCAGATCTAGCCAAGGAAGTGTGAGGCAAACGGGGCGTGTTGTAGGTCAGACTCACCGATTCAAAGGACGTAATGGTGTCCCGGCTGATGGGGAAATCGGGGAATCGTTTGGCCGCCTTGGCCAGCTCAACCTGCGACACGCACGGAGAGGGGTGAATCGCGTGAGTAGGAGGTTGGAGAGGCTCTGGGGTTGCCGGGGGTACCTTGCTACCGCAGACATCGGTGAAAAGGTGGCGGTTCAGTTTGTGCATGACCGTCTGCACAATGTGCGGGGCGTCGCCGCCATCCTTTGGAGCGTGCACCAGCGGATCAGCGGCCTTGTGGACGGGCTCGGTGGCTTTGCTGGGCGCCTCGGCTTGTGGCAGGTCGGGTACGGGCGGCGACGGCGGCGCAGGTGGCCGCTGGGGATCGGCAGAGGGAAGCGAGTGGCGACGAGGCACAGGACGGTTGCGACGCAGAGCCGCCAGCGCGTCTGCTGCTTCGCGCTGCAGCACACGGTGTTTCGCCAGCACCACAGCATCGTCGTTGGCATGCACAACGATCTCCGAGCCAGACACAATGTCCTATGCTGAGTTTGAGCGACTAAACTGCAAAAAAGAAGACAAAAAACCCCCAAAACGAACCGGATTTGACGTTGTGGTTTTCCACACAACCACAACAAGCACAATGGCGATTGCAACCCCCGCTACACCGTTTCGACGGAGTAGCCGTTGAGTGATCATCAAGAGAAAGACGTTAAATTGTAACACGTAATTCAATTTTCTTGATCGCTCAACTCGTTTTACCTTTTCGTCATGCAAGACTTTCAGCAAGACGCACATATACGTATGCATGCAGACAAACGGACAGACGGGCCGATCAGCGTGCGATCAGTTCGAATCAGCGTCCAATCACCCTCAACTCACAACTCACAACTCAGTCTCACCTCACAAGTCACTAGTCACAGCAAAGTTTTTAAATCGCGACAACCCCCCTCCAACACCCACGTTGACTGGCGTGAGACACCCCTCCACGTCTCGTTGCACCGTGCTGACTCATATAATATAACATAATTTCAAATGTCACGGATTGTGTCTTTCGATCAGATGCGCGTGCGCCCTCCGCCCGCCGGACACGTATGCACGCCCCCCTCCCTCTCTCCCTGTGACATTAAGACACCCCTCTGTGTATTCCCTCCTTCGCTTCTTACTAGACGACCCTTGGCGAGGTGAACGGCGAAATGGTTGCGTGCAGCGACGAAACCCGTCCGCCCTTTCTCTGGACCTCCTCGGTGCCCACCACAGCCGATCAGGTGCGCCAGACGGTCGTGCAGGTGCAGCGTGGCTTTTCAGGCTGCTCGACGTCGATGGTGAGGGCGACGGCGACGACCACGAAGCAGACGGGAGTCCTTGCGCGTCTGGACAGTCTTGGCGGAATCGCTGCGTCGTGTGCGGGCGTTGTACGCGCCATTGCGACTCGCCTGCCTCTGCCACTCTCGCTCCTTCTCTGGAGTCCCACTGTTGAGGACATGACGACATCGTCGGCGAACGCAGTGATCACACAGGCCCGATGGCACCCCCACACGTCCCTGCTGGCGTGCATCAGCGAAGACGGCTACTTACATTTATATCGCATCGAGGCCGGCGGTAAAAGTCGGCTTGTGGCGCCTTCGGTGCGTGTGGCGCGTCAAGGACGTGCCCTTGACGTACAGTGGCGGCCGTTTGCGGGCAGTGAGCTTGCCGTGGCCAGCGCCGACGGAGTGACCGTCTGGACCGTGCCATTGTCGTCGACAGCGGCGCGACCGTCTCACGTGCGTCTTGGCGAGCCGGTTCTCGCTAGCTCACTTGCGTGGAGCCCACGAGGCGACATTCTTGCCACAGCGTACCCAGCCTACCCAGGCCTGACCCTATGGGAGATGAGCACGCAGACGAGCCGCACACTTATGCGTCTGTCGGGCGGCGGCACACGACTCGTGCGCTGGTCGCCGTGCGGGCGCGCTGTGTTCTGCGCGTGCTCCAGCAACCTTTTTCACGTCTGGGATACGCGCACGTGGACAAGTGATCAGTGGACGAGCCCGACCAAGGCGGTTGTTGCGGCAGCATGGTCGGCGGATGGGAGCACTCTGCTCTTTGCATGTGCCGACTCGACCGTGCTCTATGCGCTGCAGGATGGCCGTGCGTCGCCCGTGGCCGATCTGCGCCATTTGCGCGTCGACACGACTGCAGCAGCATCAATAGGAGGCGGGGCAGTACAGACACGTGGACAACGACAGCGACAGATGGCACAAGAGGCAGAGCAACCGACAATTCTCGAGGAGCGCACTGACGGTGATGACGCTACCCACCACAGTGACGACGACGACGATGACGACGACGACGACGACGACGAGAGTGTCATCGTTGGTGGTGTTATTCGGGGAGTGCATTGGGATCCGTCAGGCGAGCGCGTCGCCGTGTCCTTTTGGGGAGTGGGCTCAGCCTCGGTCGCCCTCTTCCGTGTCCGTCTGCGTCCGTACATCGAACTCTCTCTCATGTACCAACTGGCGTCTTTCTATATATGTGTCTGTGTGTGTGTGTGTGTGTGTGTCTTACTCTCCTTCTTCTCTTTCTCTCTCTGTCTGTTTCTTTGTCTCTCCCTCTCCCTATTTCTTGCAGTGGTCTTGTGGCGTCGTCTCACTCTTCCGGCTGTGCTGAAGATGTCTCCTTTTGGCCTTCCTTTGACTCGGGCGCTCTTCTCACTGTCGTATGTCAATTTTCTTCTTCTTTTTCTCTATGTCTTATCCTCTTGCGCAGGGTTGGACTGACGGACGCGTGAGGTTTCTTCCGCTCATATTTAAGCGACTCGCCAGAGAAGATTACGAGTTGTAACGAAGAAGTAAACAGAAAAAGTAGAAAAAATGCGTTGTATTGTGAACGCGGGAGTGAGTGAGTATGTGAGTGAGGGAGTGGATGAGTTAAAATGACTCTCAAAGGAGAAAAAAGTGGCGTGTTTGCTGGTGGTGGGTCTGTAGAGTCTGCGGGCGGCGGTCATCGCACTGCAACAGGTCAGAGGTCAATCTGTCTGTCTCTCTCACACACACACTCTGTCTCTTTTTTTGGCGGTACCGGAACAGCAAATGCAGAGCCAGGCGAGACAGCAGGTGTAGAGGCAACAGTCGTCCTCAGCCTGCTGCTGGCGTGCGCGTGCGGCGGCAGCGTCGTCGCGCACTATGACCGTCGTCCTCTGCGGCTGCTGCACGTAGTAGCCCTGCTGCGGCACCTGCTGGTACCCGCCCTGCTGCTGGTAGCCTCCAGGGGCCGGGTACCCGCCCTGCTGTGCCGGGTAGCCCTGCTGGTAGCCTTGCGGAGGAGGGTATCTAAGGAGGAGTTGATGAACAAGGAAAAAAAAAAGACAATTCGACCCGATATGACAAAGTGCGTACCCTCCCTGCTGCGGCGGATAACCACCTGGATGGAAGATGAACACGGGCATTAGTTAGTCGTGCTTTCAAAGTCGCTTCCGCTCTCTTGTTCCGCAAATAATGACACACAGAGGTTTTTTTTTTTTTTTTTTTTTTTTTGCTGGTTCGCTTTTTTTGTCGCGAGCCAACATTTTGAGCTATTTCGGCCCGCCGAGGGACCCAAAGTGCCTGCATCCCTTACCCAAGCAGCATGCCCCCTGGTGCGCGTCGCAATCGCGCCCGCTCGTCTCTCTTTTTGATCCTGTTCGCCTCTGCCTCTATCTTTATCTTGCGCGCCGCCAGCCCCTCTCGCCCCGCCTCGCTGCCGGCGCGCGACGCGGTGATCCTCCCACTCCACTCCCAAACCCATTGGTGCTGGCCGTATCCTCCTGGTCTCGCTCCTGACGCACATTGAGATCTCGCGACATTTGTCGACATTACAAAAGCGTTTGATCAGCCCACTGCTCCGCTGCTCACCCCCCCTCCTCTCTCTCCCTCTCTCTCCCCGCTGCAGCTCTTCCATCGGACATGCTTCCGCTGTCGTGAATGCAACTCGCTGCTCAACCTGGGGACGTACGCGTCGCTCGATGGCGAGTACTTCTGCAAGCCGCACTTCAAGCGACTCTTCCAGGTGCGAATCGCCCCCTTCCCCCCCACACAGCCCCCCTGTATACTCACCCTCTCATGCTCTTTGCTCTTCTTGCCTCTGTAGATCAAAGGCAACTACGCGTAAGTGTGCACACTGGTTCAGTATACAAACTCAAGTTCTCACCTTTATACTCTCTGTGTGTAGCGAGGGCTTTGGTCACGAACAGCACAAGAAGCGATGGAAATCAGGCATTACAGTGCCTCCTAGCGATGTCAGCGGTCATGTTCCGCCTCCCGAACCGACACCTGCTCAGCGCGAACCCCTGGGCGCACGTCGCTCCTTTGGTTCGTCCCATGCGCCAGGGGCGTCGCCCGAGCCCGCTCGACGTACCCTCTCAAACTCGTCAACGTCCGACAGAAATCGCTCAGAAGTGCCTTTGCGCCAGCCACAACAAACCCGGCCCGGCTCTTTCACGATCCCTTCCCATCCTGCAGGTCTTCCCTCGGCTCTCCCGTCCGCTGTCGCCTCTTCCTCCTCCTCCGCCGCCGCCCCCACCACTGCTACTGCTGCTGTCCCCGAGCCCTCAAGCAGCGAGGCACGCGCCGACCGCCCAGTCGGGCCTGTTAAAATCAATCCATTTGGTGGCGTCATGAAAAAGACCAAGCGAGGTGCAGCGTCCTGGATCAAGCAAGAAGGTGTCGAGACAGACGACACCGGTCGCGCCGTGCTACCTACCGATGCTCCGGCTGCCGCCAAAATGGGCACGTCCGTTGCCCGTGGCAATCTCTTCCGTGGCATTCCAGCCACATTGCCCTCGCCCCACCCACAACCCACTTCGCCCCCATCCACTCGATCACAACCACACCAAAAGCAACAACAACAGCAGCCTCCTCCGCCCCAGCCACAGAGACAGCCTTCCGGGTCGCGACTCTCGTCCCTTGTCGAAGACTCTGTCCCAAAAACACCCGACCTTCCCGCTGCCGTCTTCACGTCGTCTGCTCCTCCACCTTCCTCTCCCGCTGTTGACAACGCACCTCGAGGTGTGGTCGACGATCAGGAGGCATTGCGCACCGAATTTCTTGTCGAAGGCGCCACTACACCCTTTGGCAAGATTGTACGTCGTCGCTCTTCACTCCAGCAGCGCCCACCCGGTTTCAACCCAAAAGCACGGCTTCCCACCGAAACAACACCGTCAACCGAGAGCAGTACCTCGGCCCGTCGCACTCGTCCTCCTTCCTTCCGCGCCACCAGTTCAAAAGAATCTATTCCCCGTGTCCCTTCTGTCGCCGACGAAGTCACGCCAGGCACACCGGCCGTCGAGACAAGCTGGACTTCTCTTGCTCCCTCGACGCGCACGGTGGGTCGTTCTCCTAACGTGGTGGAAGACAACGACACCTCGTCAGAACGTGAGCGCTTTGGGCGCGTGGGCGAGTGGGACTATGTTGAGCAGCCCAAGTCGCGTCGCACCTCGTCCGCTGAGGATACATCGCTGGCCAATGCCCAGCGTCTGTCCAAGCAACCGTGGCAAAAGGACAGTAAGTCTCCAAACAAGACTTCGCAGGGTCGTCCTGGTTCGCTCTACGGCTCCACGTCATTTGTCGACGACTCCGAGCTCAATGTCGCTATTGTCGAACCCATTCCTGACCTGTTTGGGCGACGCAAGCGTAGCGACGCTCAGCTCCAGACCGAGCCAGACAGCTGTGATACAAGCATGGCTAGCATTTTGACTGCGCCCGGCGCGAGTCTCTATTCGCTTCACCCCACCAACGTATCTCAGAGTCAATCTAACAACGACACCATTAGTGATAGCAACGCTTCTCGCGAGCGTGAAACACGCCAGCGCGAGCAGGAGAAGGAACGCGAACGTGAGCAACAAGAGCAGCGTGAACGCGAGGAAAAGCAACGCGAGGCAAAGACACAGCAGAAGAAGGATAATGATGGCAAGGGACCACCGTCGCCGATGGCTCGCGCTGGCTCCGAGCCGAGCCTGTCGATGAGTCTGTTGCGTCCGGTTGTACGTGTTGACCGCGAAGCAGAGGAGCGTGCACGCGAAATGGAACGACTAAAGAAGGAGCGTGAGGAGGAGGAGGAAAAGGAGCGTCGGCGAGCACAGTCGCGACGACCACGTTCCTTTGAGCAGCCAGTCGCCGCCGCCGCTGAAGATGAAGAAGACGACCTGGCCGCCATGATGATGATGGCCGACGGCGACCAGAGCGTTGCAGCGCTGTCCTTTGCCAAATCGCCATTTGTCATGCCGGTACCCACCAAATCCGCGTACACACCCGTGGCCGACACCTCGGCTGTGCCGGCAAGCGAGCAGCGTGTCAAGGTTATTAATTGCGACTACATGGAGCGTCCCGACTTGGTGCCCTCTGCCCTGGAGGCAGTCAATTCGTACAAGTCGGGCGACCTTGACTGTACCGAAGAGTCGGCGCTCGAGGAGGCGATTGACGAGGCGTCCCGCTTGCTTCGTTGCGAGCCGGACACTTTAACGGTGTCGACGTCGATTGGCGATGTGCTCAAGGGTGCCCTCGTTCATGCAATCGCACAGTGGAAGAAACGTGGCGGTGGTCGTTCGGGCGCCCTTCCCCATGTGCTGGCAACAGGCGCCGAGTGTGACCAGATTTTGAGTGCATTGGAGGCGCGTGAAGTGGGTGGACAGATTGACATGACCATTGTGGACTTTCAGGAGAACGGTACAGTTGAGCCGGAGGCGTTTGGTCGGGCGTGCACTGAGGACACAGTCCTGGCATGTATTTCCTTTGCCTGTGCCTACACGGGTTTGCGATTGCGTGTGGATGAGCTGGCGTCTGCTGTGCGCACCAAGGCACCCGCCGCGTGCGTCTTTTGCAATCTGGATGCAGGCATTGGGCGCATGCGTGTGACTCCCGGCGACCTTGGTGCCGACGTCTCTGTCTTCTCGGTGGGGCGCATCTACGGCCCGCCCCAGGTGACCATGGCGCAGACGCCCAATGGACCGGCGTGCCTCGGTGATGTCCCACACTGCCGCGACGGCGCGGCTCTAGTGGGCTCGGCGCGCGCGTGTGAGGACATGCGTGAGAACTTGATGGAGACTTCTCTGATTTTGGCGGAGCGCATGGAGTTGTTTGAGAGCAAGCTCAAGCACGATGTGCCCAACGTGGTGTTTCATGGCCACATCGACTTTGCCAGTCGCGTCTCCGGCTTCTCGTGCTTCTCCTTCCAGGGTGCCCAGTACACCGCCGACGCGATTGTCGACAATGCACCGCGACTGCAGCTGCACGTGTGTGCGCCTCCCCCGCCTCGCTCCTTCACAGGCCTTGCCATTGATGACACACTCGGTTACAATGCCCTGCGTGTCTCCGTCTCCCCCAAGATTACCCGTCAGGAAATTCTTGACATTGTCATTGTACGTTTTTCTCATTTTTTCTGCCGTGTCTGTACTCATTGTGTGTGTGTGTATCTGCTCCTGTTTGTTCGTTTAGGCTTTGGATGCGGCTGTGTTCCGCGTGGACAATCCACCGCGAAAGCCCAAGCGACGTGTCTCGGTTGACTTTTCTGTAAGGATAATCTGTTTCTTAGTAGTGCATTTGTGTGTGTGTGTTGGTGTGTGTGTGTATGTGTGTGACTGTGCTGATAGTGTCTATTGTATTGGATTGCAGGAATCTACGAAACATGTGAAGGCGTCGGAGTACTCAGTGGAGGCACTCTATCGGTGTTTTGACGAGCGAGGGATGCAGATTGAGTGGATGCAGACGCAGCTGTCGCCACACGAGCAGAATGTCAAGCAGGAGATCATTGAGGAGATTGTTGAAGGAGAGAATTTTGCAGTGTCCATCGACGAGGCACTCAACGGTACACATACACCTGCGCACGAACACACACACACACACACACTCCTCCTATCTATTTTTCTCCATTCCTTTTTGTGTTTTTTTTTCTCCCTTCTCCCTCCTGATCACTTTTTTCTTTGTTTTCTACCTCTTTTTCTTGTTTTCTACATCTCTATCACGTTTTTTTTCTCCCTCCTTTCTCTCTCCCTCTCTCTCTCTCTCTCTCTCTCTCTCTCTCTCTCTCTCTCTCTCTCTCTCTCTCTCTCTCTCTCTCTCTCTCTCTCTCTCTCTCTCTCATACCATTAATCAACCCATTGCCGTCTCGATCAAACCCGTTAAACAAACGCTGGAGAACCTCCAGAGACTGGTCTGAGACTCCCACCTACACACACACAAGAGGAAAGAGAGCGGAGAGAGCGGACAGAGAAGTTACGACCAATTCGTTTTTTTGTCTCCAAACCCTCTCACCTCCTGCAACGCCTGTCCAAACTCTTCGCGGTTCAACATGTCTCTGGGCTTTTGCTTTCGAGCATATTCGTCAAAGACGTGCCGAATAGCCGTCACCTAAGCGAGGAGAGTCGGCAAACGGTCGGCAGATGTGAACCTCACCTGTTTTCTGCTGATTCCGTGTTCGTCCGCCGCCTCCGAATCCATAAACACCTTAGCACTTTTGGCCATTTCGTTTCCCATGATGAATTTGTGTATGTGTCAAAATAAGAATTGAGTAAAAGAAAGAATAAATAAATTCATTCAATATTCATTCATCATTCTTCATATCATACTTTATAAGGATATTGAGGGGGGGGGAGTGTATTATTCTCTATTCTCCTCCTCTCTACCTGTTTCTCTGTCTTTCTCTCGCTCTCTCGCTCTCTCTCTCGCTCTCTCGCTTTCTCTCTCGCTCTCTTTCTCTCTACAAAGCCTTGGCAGTCCCTGCCACAATCGCCTGCTTTCGCTTGATTACTTCCTTCGTCTTGCGCATCGGCTTCACAATGGCACCCGTCTTGACCGAGATGCGCGGCTGAATCGCTGCCTTAAACGTCTGCTGGGGGTTCCATTCCGGGCCCAACGGGTGCGCCAGACTCCGCTCGAACTGTTCCACAGATGTGAACGGATGCGGAAGCGACGCCACGGTCAGCTGCGACGCCTTACGATCCTTCTTCTCGCTGATAATGACATGGCGCAACTTGGCGTCCTTGCGATCGCTTGCGGCAACACCCGTCTGTGCCGCCTTGACGACCACCCGTCGCTTGGGGAACGGATTAGCCACACCCGCACCACCCCACGCACCCCATCCCGGCAATGTCACGTCTTTGGCCTTGCCACCCGCCGTCGCGTCCACCTCAGTTGCCTTCTGCGCCTCAAACTCCTGCACCACGTCGTCACCGGCAAACGCAGCGGCAACCAGTCGACGCTGTTCCTTGGACACAGCCATGCCGCCACTCCCATCCTCCTCCTCATCATCATCATCATCCTCCTCATCGCTCTCATTCCCCTTGCCATTCGCTGCCTTTGCACCCACCAGTGCAGCAGCAGCCGACGAGACGGTCACGCCCTCCTTGGAACTCTTGGCTGTCACAACCAAATTCAGATCCACATTCACATCATTCGCCCCCACTGCCGCATCCGCCGCCGCCGCCGCCGCCGCCGCCGCCGCCCCAACCCCACGCCGTGTGCGACCTGTCTCCCCTGCAATCTTGGCCATGCGCACCTGCGCCCGTGTCGACACCTTCTTGCTCTTCACCACCAAATTCGCGCCTTTACCCCCTCCCCCACTTCCCGACATCCACGGGTTTTCTCCTTCTCCGCCCTCTTCATCCTCCTCCTCCGACGACGATGAAGACTCCTCATCCGCCTCTTCTTCCACAGCTTGTTTCTCTTGCTTCGATGTCGTCGTCTCAAATGTATCCACATGAAATGGCGCCCGCACAGCCCCTTCCACCTCAATGGGTCCCGACACGCGCGTCGTTCGCTCGCGTAACGACCTCTGTCGCTCCCGCTCACTCACTCCTTCCAATCCCTGCCCGTCTTCGTCGTCGTCCTCCTCCTCCATGCTTTCCTCTTCCTCCTGCCTCCTCCTCTTCGCCTCCTCTTCATCCTCCGCCTCCAAGTTGCGCTTCTTCTGCCCACCTCCAAACCTTCTCCGTCCCACCTCCGTCTCCTCATCTCCACCTCCCTTCTGCTTCTTCTTGTCCTCCCCTTCCGCGTCTTCGCGCCCCATCTCCTCCCGCAATTCACTCAGCATATTCTTCGCCGACTGTCGGTTCTTGTCCAACGCCTTCTGCATAAATTTGAGCGCAAACAGACCCGTTTTGGGCGCCTCAATGCTCTCAAGGCCCTCACCAAGTCGATCCAACTCTTCGCCATCGACACTCTCCCCATCATCGTCGTCGTCGTCGTCATCACCTCCCTCCTCCCCTTCCTCTCCCATCCCATGCGCACCCTCGTCGTCGTCGTCAAAACCGTCGTCGCCGTCGCTGTCCGACTCGTCGTCTCCTTCGCTGTCCGTCGCATCCCCCAACCCTTTCGGCTTGTGCAGCAAGTCTCGCTTCTTCTCGCGCTCCTGCTGCAGCGCCGACAGTGTCTCACCGTCCATCTGCCCGCGCGACAAAACTCGCTGCGCCCACTTTCCAGAGTGTTTGTGACGCAACTTCATTCGCGCCTCGGCACGGTTCTTTTCCATCTTCTCCGAGCGCGCATCGGCCGCTGTCGGGTCCAACTCGCGCAATTCGTCTACTGTCATTTCGCGCTTGCGCGCTGCCTGTCGCTTCAACACGCGATGGTACTTCTTGCTCTTGATCTTCTTTAGTCGTCGACACTTGGCCTCGTAGAAGGACAGCAGCATTCGCATGCGACGCATCTCTGCCACGCGTTCCTTGCCCGCCGTCGGTCCCACCTGCTGCTTCATTGCATGCGCCTCCTCCTTGGCAATCGCCTCCTCCAGTCCCGCCAGTCCCGACGCGCTCCCCAGCACCTCGTGCATCCGATGCTCCATCTCTGTCTCCGGCTCAAAGCTCGTCGTGAGTGTCGACACGGACACGGCAGGCGCGTGTGTGGGCTCGTTCAAGGGAAACGACAAGTGCTCCGCCTCGCGATTCTGCTTTACGACCGGCAACCATTTGCTGATGTCTTTGCTTGTCTCGGTGTACGCCGCCGAGCGCGACAGTCGCTCCACTACGGGTCGCGAGGGCGCCACCGGAAGCACACTTGCCGAAGAAGCCTCCGTGAGCTCTTTGGCCTTGCTGTCACGACGTCCTCCGACCAACTTGATGAGGTCTTTGCGCGCCCCTTGGGCTGCCTTGGAAGCGAGTGGTGTGACGAGATCCTCGAGACTCACCAGTGCCTGGTGGGCGTGTGCTGCAAACTCCGACTCTTGCTGTGTCTCGTTGCGGTCGCGTCTTCGTCGTTTCACCGGCGGTGCCCCCAGCTTTGTCAGCATCTCCGCGTGGCGTGCCTCCTCGTCGGCTGTGTCGGCCGCCTTGGCACTCGCCTTGTAGGCGTACTCGGCATCGTCTTCAATGTCGTCGTCGTCGTCGTCATCATCATCATCATCCGATGAAAACATGGGCATTCCCTCGTCGTGGTTCGAGCCTTTGGTGGACGCTGTCAACTGTGCGGTCGCGGTCGCAGTGCCCAGCATGTCCGACAAGTCCATGTATTCGCCATCGTCTTCTTCGTCCTCTTCCTCCGTCTCTTTCCTTCTACTCGTCTTCTGCGCTCCCTTGCGCTTGTCACTGATAGCTCCGTACTTTTCGTAGTCCTTGTCGTCAAAGGCATCGTCCGAGTCAATCTAACGGCGAGACAGAGAGTGTCAGTCAGCACCCATCAAAAGTCACAGCTCATCTCGTGCATCGTACGTCCTCGTCTTCCTCATCGTCCCCGTCCTCCTCGTCCTTACGGCTACGCTTCGACGGCGTCCCTCGAGCGGACGGAGCTCGCCGCACTGCAGGGCTGCTCTTTTTCTGAGAGCAAGCGAGAGAGAGAGAGTAAGGAAGGCAGCATGTTTGTCGAATCCAAGAAATAGTCAAATAAGACACGCGGGCAGATCGACAACACACACAATACACAAAGAGAAGCAGCGTCATGTGCGGGCCGTATGGAATGCACTAGACAGAGAGATGTCGTCTCCACGTGAAGGCTTTTTTACCGGCGATTTGCCCTTGGCCGAATCCTTCTTCACTCTGCCGCCTCTTGGCGACTTGGTGGCCGGCGATGCTCCCGCGCGCTTTCTCTTCTTATCCGGCATGTAAAACAACAAGAATGTGAAATTGTGAATTGTGACCTTCACATTTGCGAATCATTTCCACTCAACCTTGATCAGGAATATTCTGCAGTCTCAATTTTCTATTTTCTCAATATTATAATATTATATTTCTTTTGAAGTGCAAACGAGAACAAGACTCATCTATTCCATTGGCTCTTCAACATGTCCAGGTGCGAGAAACAAGAGAGAGAGAGAGAGAGGAGCGAAGATATCCTTCTAACGCCAAACTTCCGTTAGAGACACTCTCCCTTCGTCGGTCACGCCGAGCCACTATGTCCTCCGCCTCAAACCCGATCTGGTCGCATGTACCTTTGAAGGAACCGTCGATATCACGTACGCACTCTTTTTTTTTTTTTTTTTTTTTTTTTTTTTTTTTCGTTTTTTTTTTCTTTGTTTTCGACTTTCATTGTATGTTCGTGAACTTTCCTTTGCTTTAGGATCGCCATTTCTGAAGAGACGCAGACAATTTGCATGCATGCTCTCGATGTTGACATCAAGGTATGTGATGCGGTGTGCGAGAGAGGTCGCGTTGTCATCGGACTACTCAGACGTACTAATATCTTTTATTATTATTATTATTATTATTATTATTATTTTTATTATTCTCTGTCTCAGAGTGTAATGGTGCGTCTGCACGACTCCAACTCGCTGATTGTGTGCACGAGTCAGAAATTTGACGAGAAGAGTGGTCAGGTTGAGTTGCGACTGAGCAAGGCGCTGCCGGCAGCCTCGCAAGGATCGTTGCAGATCAAGTTTACTGGCACACTCAACGACAAGATGGCGGGCTTCTATCGCAGCAAGTACACGGCGCCCGACGGAAGCGGCGAGCAGCGATACATGGCCGTGACGCAGTTTGAAGCGACGGATGCGCGTCGGTGCTTCCCGTGCTTTGACGAGCCGGCACTCAAGGCTTCCTTTGACGTGACCCTTGTCGTGCCGCACAACCGTGTCGCGCTCTCCAACACGCACATTGTCAACGAGAAGTCCCTCGACGACACCCATCGCGAGATCACCTACGCGACCACCCCGAAGATGTCAACTTACCTCCTCGCCTTTGTCATTGGCGAATTCGAGTTTGTCGAAGGTACATTTCAAGAGCGAGCTGCAATTATTATTATTATTATTATTATTATTATTATTATTATTATTATTATTATTATTATTATTATTATTATTATTATTATT
>CALSCP010001488.1:59544-150239 GCA_943704425.1 Ministeria vibrans ATCC 50519 | reverse complement strand
TATCTCTTTGTTTCTTTCTCTCTCTCTCTATCACTTTGTTTCTTTCTCCCTCCTCTCTCTCTCTCTCTCTCTCTCTCTCTCTCTTGACTCTTGCTCTTTGTGTGTTTTTCTCTTTATTTGTGCCTGTGTAGTCATTGAGCTTGGTGTTCCCTTGATGAGCATTGGGGAACGCGCGTTGTTTCGGTGTGCGCCCAAATTCGCGTTTGGCGAGCAAGGCAAGGGCGAAGCACCCATTGTGGCGCCCAACACACCATTGGAAGTGGACATTGAGGTGGTGTCGTCGCGTGCGCGGCGCACGCCCGAGCAAATGGATGTGGAGGAGCGTCGACGTGTGGCCGAGGGCAAGTGCGAGCGCGGCAACTGGCAGTTTCGTCGCGGAGAGTATTCGTTTGCGACTAATCTGTATGTGCGCTCGCTCGAGTGTGCCTTTGGCATTCCACCCAAGCGACTGCAGAACATGATTGCCAAGGCACGCGAGGCGGAAGGAGCTGGCGGCGGAGAGGCAAGTGAAGAGGAAGAGGCGCGTCTGATGGCAGAGTGGCAAGCGGAGCTGAGTGCGCCCGTGACGCGCGAAGAGGACGAGTCGGAGGCGTCGTTTGAGGCGCGCCAGTCGCTGCAGCAACTGCGATTGCGCGTCACCACCAACATGGCTGCGTCACAGTTGAAGCTGGGTAATATTGAAAAGGCGCTCGAGGCGTGTCGTACGGCGCTCCAGCTCAATGCGGAGCACGTCAAGGCGCACTTTCTTGTGGGTCGTGCGAACATGCGCCTGCGTCACTATGCCGAGGCAATTGCCGCCCTCGAACGCGCACACGCGCTTGAACCCGACAACACCGGTGTTTCACAGGAGCTGCAGACGGCGCGAAAGGCACTGGCAAAGGAGAAGACGGACGAGAAGCAATTGTGGGGCAAAATGTTGGGTGACCAGCAACAGGGAAAGAAGAAAAACGAGCCGAGTACGAGCAGTGCAAGTGCGAGTGACAGTGCAAGCACGGAGGAGATGGGTAACTGGAAAGGTTGGATTGTGGTGGCGGCCGTGATGGCAATCGCTGCAGCGTATTTCATGATGTAGACACAATTAAGAACAATATAGTATTATACTATTTCAATGTACACAAATAGATGGTACGAAAGGTTTCAAGCTTACAGGAGTTTACAACGTGTCCAAAAGTCACGGACAGGATACAGTTGCAACTTGCATGACAACAATGGCGCGCGCACTTTTTGCTTGTGGGCGGCAGCAGTCTCAGCTGGGGTGAGAAATTGAAATAGTTATGTTGATCAGAGCAAGAGCACACATAGCGATTAATCTCGTTAGACATGTCGCAGATTCCGGCGTTCAGACGTAGTGAACTAAGTCGAGTATGTATAATACACATTTTTTAGGAGGAGAGTCAGTCATCGAGATATATGTGTGTGTGTGAGGACAGACGAATTACAAAAATCATTATAATTATTAATAATTATTTTGATTTTTGGAGGAATGATTATCAAAACGACATTAAGTATCTACTTTTTTTTTGATTTTTTCTCTCACTTGACATTTGACAATTCTTATTTGTTTAAATATCTTTTTTCTTTCAGTATGCCCCCCGCCCCTGGCCCTGCAGACTTCTTGCAACGCCTAAAAACGGAACTCGCCGAATCCGTACGCGCGAAATTCAAAAAAAAAAAACGACTCACTTTTTCAAATAACTACAAACTCAGGCAATGAAGAGCCCAGTGAGGGAGCTGCTTGCCAAGGGCTGCTCTGGTGCCTCCTGCACGCCTCCATCGCTCCTCAAGGTCGCCGGAATCGCCTTCAACGTGCTTCTGGGAATCTCCAAGACCGCTTCAGCGCAACTCGTCGCCAAAATTGCCATTGTCGCCCTCGACACAGCCGCAGCGGCGCTTCAGGGCGGCGCCACCCATGACATGCTCCTTAGAATCGCGTCGGGCGCCCTCTCCTTCCTTGCGCGTGCCCTCTGCGCCTTCAACACGGCCACAGCAGCCAAGGCTCTCGTCAAGTACGGCCCTCTCGTCCATCGCACCGCCGCCTCGTCCTCAGACGCCCGCCCCTTGCTGCACCAGGCGCTCAAAGTCATCTTCAACATCCACCCCATGCCCCCTTACAGCGTCCTTGCTGCCGCCTTTCGAGCCTTCACACCTCACTTGGCAAAACAAAGCGACAAATCTGCGGCATTTCTCGACGATCAGTGTACCCCTCTCATCAAAGCAGGCGACTCGTTTGCCGAGCATGACCTTGCTTGGAATATCATTTGCCGTGTTCAATGTGCCCTCAAGTCACCCAAGACCGCCGATCCCAGCCTCTCATGGCTTCTCGAACAGGCAGCCGCACATCTTCAAACATCTCTGTTGCGCTCCGCAGTCGTCGCTGTGCTCACCGACTTTGCTCGTCTTGCACGAAGCTGGCTTCTCCGACCTGCTCAAGCACCTAATGCTCAGTGCTGTGGCAAACTCCTGAATTGCTTTGATACCGCCCAGTCTGTGTGCGATCCCTCCGACGCGCTGGCAAGCATGGGCATCCTCTGTGCGCGCGCCTCACTTGCTGCTCTCCACAGCGACCCCACAGCGTCCCTTGAGCACCTCAACGCCGCTCAACAGCAAGTCTGTTCCACCACCACACCATCCTCTACAGCGCCTCTCGTCGACATGATTTCGGCCACCGCTCGAAACGTAGCCCTAGTTCTGCGCGCCCAAAGCCACTCCGCAGCCGCCGCCGCATCCGTCCACCTGGGCCTCTCCCTCTTCACCAAACACAAACAACCTTCACCATCTGTGGACGCTGTTCTTGAATACTCCGCCGTGGCAGCAGTGGCCTTAAGCGAAGCCAAAGACGACACACGCGCCCTTCTCGTGTGCTCAAATGCAATCGAGGCACTCCCCGCGCTCCCTCTTTCAACAGCCCCAGACGACATTGCCTCGTCCCTCGCCACTATCCTGCGCATCGTTTTTAAGCACACGTCTCTTCCCAATCCCATCTTTTCACCAAACGCATTCCCCAAGGCCCTTCATGCCACCGTTGCCTCTGCCGAAATCGCCGCATGCACTGCCGCCCTCACCGCCACCTCCGATGACCCTAGCCGCACTGCTGCCCTCCGCACCCGCATTATGCGCATTTCAACTGACCTTGCAACCGCATGTAACTCCGAAAGTGTTTCTGCTAGTGACAGCACCTCCGCTTTGATCCTGTCCATCGACACTCAGCGCTGCAATCTCCCCATTACCGACGACACCGTCCTCAACCAACTCGCCTCCCTTGCTCCTTCTCCTTCTGTCCATCTACTGACTGCACTTGCTCTCCTTGACCGTGGCCGTCTCGAGTCCGCACTGGCTTCTTTCAAAGCAGCCCTTGATCTTATTGACGAAAATCTCACCCTTTCTGCCTCTCTTCTGTCTCTCATGCACAGCCTTCTCTTCCGCCTCCGTCTTTTCCCGTCCACTCCCCATCTCAACAGTCTTCTTGTGCGTGCTGCTTCCCTCGAAGCCTCCCTCGCATCCTCTCCCGTCGCTCAGGCGCGTCTCATCGACACTCTTGCTCGAGTCGGTGACCCTGCAGCAGCCACGGCGTCACTCATGCGCCTCTCCATCTCACTCGAGGACAACGCAGAAGCATTCGCTTTGCTATCGCACGCAAAGTCGCTCCTTGGACTCCCTCAAACGCTCTCCATCAGCACACCCAAGTGCAGTACTGCCCTCCTTGCCACCGCTCGAGCAGCCCTCTTCAACGGCAATCTCATCCTCGCAGCTTCTTCCATCAGCAAAACCGTTGCCTCCATCTCCGATATGCTTCCTTCCAATCAGCGTCTCTCCTACAAACACGCTGACGAAGACAAGTCGGCCAAGCGTCAAGTGCAGCAACAGCAAGCGGCCGGCGCAGGATCATTGCTGAGCGATCATCTTCTGCGAGACGCAGCCCCCACCAACGCATCCACCACCACGACAACCACAGCGGCTCCTTCTCTTGTTGTTGCCCCTGCTGCCACTCCAACACGTCGCAAAACTCGGGCATCAAAGTCCAAAATCATTCCTCACGAAGATCCTACTCCCGTCCTTGCCACCGCCACTCCTGCTCCCTCTGCCCCCTCCACTGTCCATGCACCATCTTCAGTATCAACTTTTGCTCCCTCCCTCGTCTCCGCCGAATGGCTAGCTCTGCTCTCCGACGCACTCAGTGTCTCTGCTCAAATTCGCTGTGCCATCGGCGACGACACGCTTGCACAATACTACCTTGAAAAGGGCCGCGACATGGCACTGCGCTATCAGGTCCCTCCGACCACTTGGTTGGCTGCCCTGCGTCTTCTCAACGCTCGTCGTTACCGTCCCTGTGACACTAAGCTTCTTGACAACAACAACGACAGCTCTTGCGCTGCGTTTGCACCATTGCCTTCCGCTGGCACACCCGCTGCCCTTTCCCACGCTTCCATTCCATTATGGTACAACCTTTCCTGCACACTCTCCGGCTGCTGCAACTCATCGTTTGATTCGTTTAAACCCGACCCTACCACACACCCACTGGCGCACAGCATTGTCTCGTGGCGCACCGCTGTCTCGTTCAAGTCTCTTCCTTCCCTCCGCGGTGAACAGCGCGTCCGTGCCATCATCCAGTGCATCACATCCTCATCGAAAGCATTCAAATCCGCTCCAAAAGCCCTCGAAGACGCTATTAGCATCTGCCAAGAGCATGTCCTCCCGGGTCTCCTGCGCATTGCTTGCTCTCTTCTTACCGAGCATACCCTCCGTGCCGAGCGCACCACTACCTCCACCACCCCATGCGCCATCACAGCCCTCCACGAAGGTATCGGAGCCTCGGTGCGCTTCAAGCGTCGCCTTCTCGACACCAAGAAGACCTCCACTGTCGATGCACTTGTCGATTCGGTCAAAGACCTTTCCATTACGCACAAAGGTAACAAAGATATTTGGCACGCCAGACTTTTTGTTTCTCACACTGCGAATATATTGCCATTGTATTTCAACAGAGTCTCCGTTTGTGTCTCAACCGGATTTTACTGCTTTTCACTTCCAACAACTCCAGTCTCTTCCCACTCTCTGGGTTCTGCTTACCATTAGCGTACGACACACAGACACTCGCCCTTCCATACACGCACGCACACACACACACACAAACATGATCATCATCGTCGTCATCATCATCATCTTAAAGCTAACAATGACTCTCTTTGTATGCGTAGCTGAGTGTGGATGGGAAGAATGTGCTTGTCAGTCGCAGCACTCACAATTCAATGCGTGTTTCAAGCTCCACAGAATCGTCGGACGCAGTGCAATCGTTTCAAGAGTGGAAACAAAGCTTGCGCGCGTCGTGCTTTACACGTGACACGAGTTTGAATGAGCGGGCACAGAAGAAGGCATGGAATGACGCACGTGATGTCAAAGACGCCGAACTAGGCGAGTTGCTTGAAACTATGGATGCGTGTCTGTCAGGGGTGGTGCACGAGGAAGATGGGCGCACGAACGCAGAGGGAGCGCAAGGGGCGTGTGTCATTCTGGTGTTGGGTCCGCGTGTGCAGCATGTGCCCTGGGAAAGCACACCCACCCTGGCGGGTCGTGCCGTCTCGCGCATGCCCAGTGTTGCCTTTGTATACCAACGCGCACGACAGTTGTCCAACGGTCGTAGTACCAATGATGATGCCGTGTGGCGTGCGAAACGCTCCTGTGGGTCGTACGTGCTCAATCCGGACGGAGATCTTACCAAGACACAGGACAAGTTGCGCGCACTGATGCCCAATGGATGGTCGGGCTGCGCAGGCCAGGGCGAAGCTCCCACTGCCGATCAATTTTCCACCGCACTCACACAACACGACCTCTTTCTCTACTGCGGTCACGGCAGTGGTGCACACTTTCTCCACCCGACCCGTCTCAGCGAGCTCGACTGTCGCGCCACTGCGGTGCTCATGGGCTGCAGCAGTGGCGCCCTCACAGGTGGCGGCGGCGAATTCGATCCAACTGGCATTGCACACGCGTACCTGTGCGCCGGCTCACCCTCGGTTGTGGGCTGTCTCTGGGACGTCGCCGACTTTGAAATCAACGACTACCTCGAACTGCTCTGGTCCAGCTGGTTCCGCACTGAACCCTCTCCCTCGTTGGCTCAGGCGGCCGCCAGCGCACGTGATGCTAAGACCAAAGGACGCACAAAACCCGCGTCTCGCCGCTATTTTACGCGCGCCGCTGCCGTCGTCTACGGCATTCCCACCATTCTTGTATAACCCAACATACAACATAAAAACGAAAATTGATTTGTATTTTTTTTCTATTCTTCTTCTTCTTCATTCGCCCACACAAGTCTCACAAACATTCAAAAAACTATCTCTCTCTCTCTCTGTTTCTCTCTTTTTCTCTCCCTCTGTCTGATTCGCTCTAAACGCCGCCACGACCACGACCGCGCTTGCCACGCGTTGGCTTGTTGAGGCCCCGTCGGCCACGTGTGCCTGCCGTGCTACCCCCACGGCCGCCGTCGCTGCTTGCAGTCGCCGCAGCCGATGTCGCAGCCGCAGTCGCACCGCCCGTGTGCACGGAAGTACCACCGCCACGAGAAAACGGTGGACGACTCTTGGGATTGCTGGTCAGGTTGACCACCTTGCGCACAGGCGCTCCAAGGCCACTCATACCGACACCCTTTCGCGCGGTAGTGAACTTGGCACTCTTCACAACTGTTGTGGCGGCGGTAGGAGCAGCGGTAGTGGTGGTAGTAGTGGCAGCAGTTCCTGTCGTCGCTGGTGGTGTCGCAGTGGTCGTTGTCGTTGTTGCGACGGGTGTCACAGTCACCGTTGTCGCGGGAGTCTCTGTCTGGTTGAGTTCACTGTCAAGCACATCGCCCGTGAGAACTGGAAGCTCGGGAGTCACAGTGGCAGCAGCAGTAGTAGTAGTAGTAGTAGTAGTAGTAGTAGCAGGCGGTGGTACAAACGCAGGTGCGTTCACATTGAGGGGAGAGGCCGTTGTCGTTGTTGTCGCTGTCGTAGAAGAAACAGTGGGCTTGCGCGATTCAAGCAGTTTCTTTCTCAGCAACGCCTCACGGCTGGTCTCCACTTCTTCCTCCTCTTCCTCCCCCTCTGCGACTTCTTCGCCCACTTCAAGTACAGCTGTGTCAGCATCCGGCGTAGCACTGTCCTCCTCGCCCAAGCCCGCCTCGTCGTCGTCGAGCACCGGCGACTCCATTGCCGTGTCGGCATTCTCAGCCTCATACTCAGCCATAGCTGCATCCTCTTCCTCATCGTTACCCTCCTCCCCTCGCTCCTCCTCCCCCTCCCCTTCTTCCTCTTCCTCCTCCTCCCCTTCTTCCTCCTCCTCCTCGGGCACCACTTCGTCCTCATCATTCTCACCATCCTCTGCGACCGGTACCACTTCAAAATCACCCTCATCCTCCTCGCCATCCATTACCGCCTCTTCGTCGTCATCATCGTCCTCGGGAACGGCCGCTGGAACGCCCTCGTCGGGCATTCCCGTTGTGTCTGTCGCTTCCACAGATCCCGACGGAGGCACAGCTGTCTCAAAGGCGGGTGCCTCGGAGACGACCGCGGCCGAGCTGGGCGTAAAAAAGGTTGGGGTGCTTGGTACAGCACTGTCTTCGTCGAGACCGGCTGCTTGCTGAGGAGGCACGGAACCCAGCGAAAAAGGTGGCATGGGAGGGCGACGCTGAGCGACGGACGTTGTGGGCGCAGTCGTCGTAGCGGTCGATGCCACTGTAGATGTTGCGGCAACAATGGTCGGGTTGGCAGTCCAGGCAGGAGCAATCGTCGTTGTAGTGCCAAGCGCAGCTGAGCTTGGCACCAGTGGTGAGGTAGCACGAAGCACGGGAGCCGGGAGACGACCGGGGCGGAACGGAGAAGAGCCACTGCCACCACCAGCACCACCAGCACCGGTAGCTGCAGCAGCACCAAAACGAGGCGCGCCCCACACAGGAGAGAGACTACCAAATGTCGACGGACGAATCGGTGACGCCGTTGTCGCAGCAGTAGGGGGGGTAGGCGCAGCAGCAGCAGCAGCAGTCGTAGCAGCAATAGGAGTCACAACGGGCGCTGTTGAGACAGCTGAAGGCCCTTCGTTCGAAAGAGACTCGCTCGCCACTGTCGGTTCCGCTGCAGGTTCA
Source organism: Ministeria vibrans ATCC 50519 (assembly GCA_943704425.1). Taxonomy (NCBI): domain Eukaryota; class Filasterea; order Ministeriida; family Ministeriidae; genus Ministeria; species Ministeria vibrans. Next base: position 142,135 of record CALSCP010001488.1, on the reverse strand, counting down.
GTCGCACTGTCGGGTGTCGCGGCAACGACAGGGTCGGACACAGCTGCTGTTGACGTCGATGACGCTGTGGGAGTTGTGGTAGCTGTGGTGGTCGTTGGTTCAGACGTCGGCTCTGAGGGAGCAGCAGTGTCTGTCTCCATTGGCGTGGAAGTCTCCTGCTCGACAGGAAGCGACAGACGAGCCTTCTTTGGCGCAGGATCCTCGGTCGTTGTTGCCGCTGGAGTTGCGACCGGAGGTGCAACTGGAGCGGGCGCAACTTCAACCGCCTCATCCTCGCGCGGTCTCTTTGCAGCAGCGACCGGCGTTGTGGTGGTGGTAGTCGTTGTGCTTATGACAGGCGTCACTTCCGCCTTGGGTGACTCAGCCACTGCCGGTTCCGTCCTGGCTCGCTTCAACTCCTCCGAAGCAACGGGCGACGTTGCATCGTCGCGTGGACGCTTAATTGGCGAAGGTCGAACAACAACAGGCGCAGTTGGAGCTGCTGTACTTGTCACCGGTGCTGTTGCTGCTGCTGTTGTTTCTGCTTTTGTTGTTGCTGCTGGTGTTGCTGCTGCTGGTGTTGCTGCTGCTGCTGCTGCTGCTGCTGCTGCTGCTGCTGCGGGTTTGGCCAGACCAACTGGAGCTGCAGCCTTGACGGGCAACCCCTTCGGCTGACGCTCGGCCTCGGCCAAGCGTGTCTTGAGCTGCTCCAGTTCGGTATCCTTGGACGTGATGAGCTTGTCCTTGGCAGTTAGTTTTCCCACAGCATCGCGCATTTTGGTCATAAACGTTGTGCGCTGTGCCTTGAGCTTCTCAGAGGTCTCCTGCAGCGATTGCTGTGACTTGACCAGGTCCGCTCGAATTGTCGTCTCCTGCTCACCAAGCACACGCACGCGCTCCTCAAGCTGCTGCACCTGCGCAGTGGCCTCGGTCGCCGACTCGGCTGCACCTGCCGCCTTCTTCGCCTCCTCTAGTGCCTGCTGTGCCTCGCTCAGCTTCGCACGCTCCTCCTTGGTCTTGTCCGCCCAAAACTTGGACATAGTTCGGAACTTGTCCACTTTTGTCTTGGACTCGGTGAGCTCGGCAGCCACAGCCGCATTCTCGCTCTCAAGGTCCGTGATGCGCGCCGCCAGCTCATCCTTGGCCGCCGTCAGTGCGTCCTTGGCCGCCGTCGCCTCGGTCGCAAGTGCCTGCGCTGCCGCGACCTCTTCCATGGCGCGCGCGTGCTCCTCGGTCAGCTTGCGGTGCTCTTCGGGGTCGATGCGTTTGTACTTGACAAGAAGCTGGTTGACGCGTTCCTTCCAGCGCATATTCTCGCGCGTGAGGGCCGCCTTCTCCGCTTCGAGCGCCTCCTTGGCTGCCGTCACCGTGCGCTTCGCCTCCATTGCCGGCTGAATCTGACTCTCCAGCTCTCCCACCTTGGCCTGCAACTCACGGTTGTGGCCCTCGAGACGCGTGCTGTCCGCTCGCAGCATGGCATTGGACTCACGCAAGAGATTCAGCTGCTGCACTTGCTCCACCAGCTGCGCGTGTTCTTGTTCCGACGAGGCATGGCGAGCGGCCGCCTCGCGCTCTTCGCCGAGCGTCACACGCAGCTCGTCGACACGTCGCTTGTAGTGATCCACCTGTTGCTTCAGACGGTCCGTCTCCTGCACCGCCAACTCCTTTTGACACGACGCAATCTCACGCTCGCGTCGCAAGTAGCGCGCAATCTCGCGCAGTTCCTCCATCGAGCGCTCCGAATCGGCCTTGTTGACAAACGACGTGTTCAACGACGTGTTCAACGATGTATCCAGTCCGCCCTCCTCGTCGCCACCATCAGCATCGGCGCCGCCCTCGTCGCCCGTCTGGCCCACACGCTCTTGCAGTCGCTGCATCTGTGCCGACAGCGACTCCAATTGTGAGTGCAGCAGCTCATTCTGACGCTCCGTGTCCTCCATTCGACGACGCGCCTCGGCCAACTCGGTTTCGCTCGCACTCACTGCGGCATGTGCCGTGCGCTCCGCACTGCTCGTTGACTCCTGTGCTGCCGCCAGACTCGTCTCGAGTTCACGTTGACGCGTCTCAAACGTAGCCAGTTGCGCGCGCACTTCGCCCAGCGCCTTCATGGTCGCTGCATGCAGCATGACTTCACGCTCATAGCGATCCTGTGAGTCCGCAGCCAACTTGGATTGCACACGCACGTCTTCGCGGACAGCCGCAATGCGCTCGTCGGCCGTGTCCGTAGACTGTTGCAGTGTTGCCATGCGCTCCGCCGAAACCTTGGCCGCCTCTTGCGCACGCTCCACCTCCGCGTCAAAGCGTTCCTGGAGCTCCTGGAACTCACGTGCACGATCGCCAAGGGACGCTTCAAGTTCGCGATTGGCCGTCTGCACTCGCTCACGCTCCGCTCGCTCGTTCTCCAGCGTGCGCTCGGCCGACTCCTTGTACTCGGCCGCGACACGATTCACATTGCCCAGCGCCTCTTCGGTCGCTGACGCAATCGAACGGAACTGCTCGGCATCCAGCTCGGCAGCGGTCACACGCGCCTTGAGCTGTGCCACCTCTAGCTCGCGTTCGTTGAGTTCACGCCGCAACGTCACCAGCTCGGGAGCAATGCCGCCACTGTCGCCTTGCGACGTAGTCGAGTCCGACGCGCCACCCAAGATGGCCGTGAGACGCTTCTCGCTTGTGTCTAGTCGTGTCTTGAGCGACTCCTGCTCAGCGACGGCCGACTGCAGTGCATGTTTGGTGCTCACAAGCTCTTCGCGTGTCTCCAGTTGCACGCGCGCAGCGTCACTGAGCTGCGAGCGCACCACACGCAGCTCCGTCTCGTTGGCGGCCACCACCGCCTGATGGCGGTCCGTCTCTTGCTGCAGTCGATGGCGCGACAGCACAAGATCCTTCTCAAGCCCGTCAACCTTCTCCTGCAGGCGACGACGGTCACTCGAACTCTCGTGCTCCAGATTGTTCTGCACACGCTGCATGTCCGACACAAGATCCGACAGCCGACCGCGCTGTGTCGCCACACTCTGCAGTTCCTCTTGCATGCGCTTCTCGGCCTGCGTCAGCACGTCCTTCTCGGCCTGCAAACGCGCACAGTCGCGACGCAGCAGGTCTTCGCGGTCCTTTTGCTGTGCACGCTCCGCATCGGCACTTGCGAGTGCTCGCTCATGCTTGATAATGGCCTCACTCATCGACGCGATGCGTGTGCGCAACGTCTGGTACTCGTTTTGTTGTGCCTCCACATTCTGCTGCAACGTCTTGTTGTGGTCGCTGAGGTACTCGCTCTGGACACGCGCGCGCTCATAAAGAATGCGCAAGTCGGTCATGTCGCCGCGTACCTTTGCCAGCTCGGCCTGCGCAACGCGATCGTTCGCCTCGTGTTCTTTGCGGTACGTGTCGTACTCGGACTGCACCTCGTCAACCGCACGCCGCGCCATCGCCTCGTTGGAGCGCGCTTCGTTGAGCTGCTCGAGCAACTGAGCGCGAGCCTGACCACCGCCGCCGTCAGCACCCTGACTGGGTGACGACGGATTCGATGCGCCACCCTCTGTCACGCTGCCCGAACCACTGACGCCGGTCGATTCACCCTGTCGCTGGATCTGCTGCACGGCGGCAACCACATCGGCACCGGTGCCCTCGGTGGCGCGACGCAACAACACCTTGTACATGTCTCGCTCGCGCACAATGCTCTCGACCATGGGCTGTTGGCGTTTGCGTGCCGCCTGCAACTCCTCCAGCTCGTGAGTGACGTTCTCCAGCTTGGCCACCATGTCGGCGGTGACTTGCTCGGTGCGCTCGCGCTCCTCGCGCTCCTTTTCGGCGCCAAGCGACCGCAAGGCACTGAGCAACTGCCGATTGCGCGCCTGTAGCTCCTCAATGGAACGGAACTCGACAAGCGTGCCCGAGATGACCTGGTTCGCATCCAGTTCAATCTCCACATCGCCATCCTCACCCTCATTCTGTAGCTGAGAGTGCTGCGTGGGAGCAGCAAGCACAACCCCGCCGCGTGCGTCGGCGACTTCCTTGAGCAGTGTGGAGACCTGACGCGAGAGATCAGCCGATTCCTGAACGAGACGAGCGTTGTCGCGCTCGAGGTGGTCCGCTCGGCCGCGCAAAGTGTTGAGCTGCTCTTCGCCCTCTTGAGCGGTGCGCAGTGCCAGGTCGAGACGTTGTGTGAGCTGAGCAGTGCGCTGAAGTGCTTGCTCGTATTCGCGACGCTGTTGCTTGAGCACGGGCGCCTTCTGTTCGATTTCAGAGAGAATCTGCTCGAGAAACATGTTGAGACGACGGTTCTCGTCGCGCTGTGTGATGAGCTCAGCCTGCGAGTCCTTGAGACGCGAGTACATTTCCGTGAGGGAGAGACCGCTCTTGAGCAGACGTCCGGCCACTTCGGCTGTTGGAGACAGTGTGCCGAGTGCCGAACTGGCGGTCTTGGCTGTTTTGAGAGGGGTGGAGACGGACATGGGCACCTGATGCTGCTGCAGATCACTTGCTGTGCCACTGCCACTGCCATCGTCGATGTCGCCGCCGTCGAGACCCGACTGAAGCAATTGGTTAGCACGGGTGTTTTCGACGACAAGCTGGTCGATGCGTGCATCGAGTTCCTTGATGGTGGTGCGCAGGGCGTCGGCGTCGCGCTCGACGGCACTCACGGCGGCCGCACGGTCCTCCTTGGCGGACGCCACGAGCTTCTGGAGCTCGTCGACCGCACGCGTGAGTTGTTCAATTTGCTTGGTACTCTCACTGTCCTTGGAGAGGTACAGGTTGACGAGACGCTGCTGCGTGGCGAGTTCTGTCTTGAAGCGAGCCTCAACCTCGGTCAGTTCGGTGCGCGCCTCCTTGTACCGTTCCATTTCGGCAGCAAGTTTGGTATCGCGATCACTAAGACGCGCGCGCAACTCGACGACGATGGTGTCGAGCTGTTGGGCTTCGGCACGTGCCGTGTCACGCTCTTGGCGGAGCACACTGCCGGTCGACGCTGCGTCGGTTTTTGTTGTGAACAATTCGCTGCTCTTGGCCGAGAGCTGCTCGGTGAGGTACTCGATCTCCTTGCGCAGAAGCTCCTTCTCGCGACCGAGTCGCTCCTCGCGAACGCTCGCGGTCATTCGTTGGCTGCGCTCGTCCTCGAGGTCCGCACGAATTTTCGCACGTTCGTCGGTGAGCTGTTGAGCGCGCTCCGCCGACTGTGCAAGCTGCTCCGTCAGGCGATCGCACTCGAGCTGCTTGCGAGTAAGCTCCTCCGTCGCCTGTTGGCGTGCGCTCGTCGCTGTCGCCGACTGGCTGGCGGCCGTGGTCGCTTGAGTCTGCGCCGCGCGAACCTGCTCGCGAAACTGCTCCAGGTCGCGCGTTGCCTGCTCCGCACGCGCCACCGCCTCGTCGAGTTTGGCCGTGAGCGACTCGCGTTCGCGTTCGCTCGCCTCCGCCTGCTGCCGGGCACTGTCCAGCTCGGATTCGAACGCATGAAATTGCGATTCGGTGTCGACGTCGTCGTTTTTGAGCAGTTTGGGCACCACGCCAGCAACACTCGCAAGGAGCGCATCCACATCGACGCTGCTCAGCTGTGCGCATCGGCTGACAACATCGGCCGACACGCTGAGTGCCGATGCAATCGAGCCAACGTCAAGCATCACAAAAAAGTGAAGAAAAAAAGGTGAAAAAAAAACTCAAAAGTCAAAAGTCAAAAGTCAAAAATTATGTTCATGTTCATGTTTGAAGACGTGTGTGTGCTTAAATGCTTGCATCTGATCAGTGATCAAGCTGCCGGCCCTCCCCTCAAAAACACACACACACCATTATCTGTTGTGATTGGTTTTTCAAATTCCAATCAAAATTGAAAATATCAAATTCAGTTTATTTTTTTTTATTTCTCGCTTTGTCGTTTGACAGACAGACTTGAGACTTGTTTTCAGCCTCGTTTTGTGTTTCCAGCATGAGTGCTCTTATGACGCATGCGGCAAGTCCGACATTGAGCGAACAGGTAAGTGACTTGGGAGTCAAAACACAAAAAACAAAAAACAAAAAAACGAGTTTGGGCGCGAAAGTTGAAATTGGGAAAAGAGACGAGCGATGGAGGGGGAGGTGCTTTGGGATGGGGGCTGACTGTTTGGATTGGTGCTTAGTCGTCGAAGGCTGGGCTGGTGCGGCGCCTTGACGAAGTGCTGTCGCTGAAGCAGCCGTTTGCGCTGCGACGCGTTCGCGATGCCAGCGGACAACTTCAGGCGGCTACGGTCAACTCAGCGGCGCACCTGGTCGGGCGCACCTGGTCCATGTACCGGGTGTCGCCGCTGTACAGCATGCGCACGGACGAGGCGTCGCTTGAGGCGATGGGGCGGCAGTTGACGGCGCAGCTGAAAACCATTGCCGATGGCAGTATGGAGATTGGCGACATGACGACGGGCGTCAAGGAAGAGGCCGACATGATTAGCGACGGGCGCCTGCTCGCCAAGATTAGTCGTGTGAGCGGCCTTGGTGACGACAACTCGCACCAGGAAATGATGGAGATGTTGCGACAGGCAGACGAGACGGGCTCGGTCACCGACAGCATCCGCAGTTCGGTTGGACCGTGCACTTCCGCTGTGGCCGATGCACTCGCCATCACAGTGCTGCGCCTGCCCATGGACCCCGAGGAAATTGCGGAACGTGAGGGCGCCGACGACGAAGACCTGCTGCGCAGAAGGGCACTTGGCACTCGGTCGCGACAGACGGAGGACGTGTGGGTGCGCAACCAGCGTGAGGCCAAGCGCCAAGAAGCAGCCAAGGTCGCAGCAGCTATCCTCACAGTGGTCTTGGTCGCTGTTACGGACGAGACGCGACCATTACACCCGCGCGTCGACCCCAACTTTACACATTTGCCGCTCATGCTGGTCAAGGGTCCCAAACGCATCGCACAGGAGGTGAGTCTGTGGCTGCGTCGCCACTATGACTGTTCCGTCTCACTAATGCGTGTGCCGCCCACCGAACTTTCGTGGCTTGCCTTCAACTCGGTGCGCTGGCTTGTCGACCCGTCCGACGCGGGTGGTCTCCCCGCAACCGCCCCACGCGCCCCATACGAATTTGTCTTCGGACTTCCCGACTCCGTCTCGAAAGCGGGCCTCAGTGAACTCTCCGTCTCAGTCGACCCGCGCGCCCTCCACGCCCTCTATCTGAACATTGTGGGTGCTGCTCAGGGCACCGATGCGTCAGACGCAGAGTGTGCCGATGCTCTCCTTCGTGCCGTTCTCGACCACATCTTCCATCACATGCACATCAATGTCACTGCGCTCACTCTTGTGCGCGTCTCAACTCAGTACGCCCCCTTGACGCGAAACCTCACAATGCCTTACTGACTGCTTTTGTTTTTTTTTGTTTTTTTTCTTGTGTGTGTGTGTGTGTGTGTTTTGTGGTGTAGCGCTTGTACCATTGGTACAGACGGTCGGTTTAAGATTATCACAAGAAAATCCGGAGTGTTTGCCGAACTCCTTGAACATGTCACTGCCTTTTCTCTTGAATAAAAATAATTATTATCATCATTTAACGACGAATAAAAAACAANNNNGATCATTCAATTATTGTCGATCGCCTCCCTTTCGTCATGGGCAACGCCGACTCAAAAACACCGCCTGATCCTGCCATGCAGTGGATCGCCCGGGCCTTTCGAGTAATTGAGTGACGTTTTTTTTAATAAGTATGACACAATTGTGTCATCTCTCGCTGTTCTCTCTGTGTAGGGGCTCTTGCCGGCCGGGGCACCCGCTCTCACTCTGCAGATGTTCCAGAGGGGCATGTCCGATGTGAATGTGTCGGTTTCGCGCGTTCTCTTCGACGCCATTCGACGTGGTGGCGACGCGTCGCTCAGTGTGGCGCCGTTCGTTGAAGGGGTCGCTGCGCTGCTGCGGCGCGACGACGCGCTCAATGCACGCGCGCTGCTCGCTGTGTTTAGCGATGGGCGTGAGACGCTGACGAGCGCTGAGGTGGCGATTCTGCTGGGTGCCTGTGTGGGCTCGGGCAATGTCAGTGGGCTTCATGCGGGCGTCATGGGCCGGGGCGAAGCCGCGTCGCAGGGCGAAGTGAGCATGGCCACTGCCGTTGCCTACATTACCACAGAGATTCCAGGTAGGCCGTGAGATGTGCAGTGGTACGCAAGCGGGTGATGTGTTGATAATGCGATGATGATGCAGATTTGTTTACGCCGCTACGATACGAACTTGCGAGCAGCTTGTCGGTGTGGGCGGGCGAAACGATGGTGGAGGCGCGTGAGCGGGCCAACTGTGACCTTGCACGCTGGCCCTTTTCAGAATTGACCTCTACCAATGTGCCGGAGATGATTGCGGAGGGGAGTGCTCAGCGACAGCAAGAACTCGAGGAGCTGCTCCCAGCGATTCTGTTGGGAGTGCCAGCGGCGTTTGCAGGTCGACGGGCGGCCCAATGGAAGGTGCTATACGACCGCAGTGAGCACGGGTCGTCGTTGAACCGTCTAAAGCACCACGTTGTGAGCTATGCGGGCCCGACGCTGACGGTTGTGCGGGAAGGGGGTGGGACGGGCGTGGTGTGGGTGGCGACGACCAACACGCAGTGGAGCGAGGGAGGCAATGGGTTTGGATCAGACTCGGGTGCAGCTTTGCTGCGGCTGCTGCCGGCGCAGTCTGCGTGCGACTGTGATCGACCCTTTGCGGTGTTTGTGGAGAAGAGCCGCACAGCGACAGTTGGAGTGGGATTTGGGGGGAGTGCCCAGCGACGACGACTGTGGATAGGGGAATCGCTGACGGACGGAGTGGAGCTTGTGGGGGCAGTGTCGCGCACGCTGGTGCTGGAGAGTGTGGTGGTGGTGGGGTGTGGGGGGGCTGCTGCCGATGCTGCCCAACAGACGGAGCGCAGGCGCCAGAGACAAGCCATTGAGCGCGCCCGAAAGGTATAAAGACACAATGAATGAGATAACGGCTTGATCATTCTCATGGTTGCTGTAGGTCCCATTGCCGGGCGAGTGGGATCGCAATGCGTGGGACGACAATGCAGACAAGGCCCTGCTGGAAATGCTTGGCGTCAAGGTGTCCCACGCCGAGCGCTGATCGCCCTTCTCTTTGTTTGTACATAATTGATTATTTTGTTTTTCCAAACGTTTGTTTAACTTGTCGCGTTCCATCCGTACGGAATCTTTTCAACGACAACGATGCACCATGATTATCAAATGTAAAGTAATCGCAATGCCTCGGCTGTAATACAAACACTAATACCAACCCTAAATTCTTCTAGCCCTAACCGGAATACAAGTGTAACACTAACTGTAACTTCATGAACACGACTGGCAACTTGTCAGTGCAATGTAGACTCAGCATCGCTGTGTGAACCCCCCCCCCCCCCCCCCGTTAAATCGCATGCGTGCCTCGACAAACTGTTGCGTGTGAAAAAAGTACGAATGTGTAAGATGGTTATTAATTTTATACATCGGGGAGGTTTGCAACGCGACGGGCCTTTCGAATGGTCGCGCGGAGCATGAACTGGGCACGGGAGAGATGGCGGACGTGCTGGAGATACGCCTTGAGCGTGAGGTGCTTCTGTGAGAGTGCTTTGCCCAGTTGGTAGATGGTGTCCTCGACCGCGTACTCCTGTGCACCAGTCAGTTAGTACACTTAATTTTTGTTTCTATCATATCACTTCGTTTCTTTCTTTTTCTTTTCTCTCTCTCCCAACATTTTCTTTGTCTCTTTTTCTCTCACTCTGTTTCTTTCTTCTCATGACACACACTCTCTCTATCACTTTGTTTTTTTCTCTCTCTAACACTTTGTTTTTTTTCTCTCTCTCTAACACTTTGTTTCTCTCTATATATCACTTTGTTTCTCTCTCTATCACGTTGTTTCTCTCTCTCTATGACGTTGTTTCTCTCTCTAACTCTCTTGTTACCTTGGCAACCAGTTGGAGCAGCTGTGCATACAGTGGCGCTGTGGTTGTGACTACTTCGTCCACTCGGATGTCGGGAACACTCTCTACGCGTGCCAATGCACTCTCCAGTGACTCACAGCGCGTCTCGAGCATTGAAACGAGCTCATTCACACGACTCTGCAACCAATAAATAAATATATATGCAAAACACACAATGGATCAATCCGATTCATGATGTACCTCTTCTTCGTTGAGTTTGGCTTGTGTGCGCTCGATCGTCAGCGCGTACTCGTCCACATCAGCACGGTTCATCAGCAGACTGACGAGGCGTGCGCGTGCCGCCTCAATGTCGTCGCGCAGCCGTCGACGCACTTTGTCTTCGACGGCCGACTGTTGTGACTGTTTGAGGTATTGTGCGGTAAGTTCATCTTCGGCTTCTTGGTCTTTATCAACACTGTGGCTCGTATTGTTGTTGCTGTTGTTGTTGCTGCTGCTGCTGCCACCGCCGGCGTTGTTGTTGGTGGGGGGCGTGGGGGAGGGCACAGGCGGGGGGAGGTAGTCAGTGTGGTTGGGCATGGCGGCGACGGGCATGAAGGGTTGCTGTTGCTGCTGCTGCGATGATGATGGTGGGGACTGTGCGGCGGGGGTGTGAAGGTGGGGGTAGGCAGTGCCGGGAGCGACACCTGTACCGGCAGTGGGGGGAAAGGGTGAGGGCAGATGCGACGAAGTGGGTCCGTATGGGTAGGAGGGCGTGCCAGCCGTGGAGGGCGTTGAGTAAGGTGTGGAAGGGTAGTACGGAGGTCGCGCGGTGGAAGGGTGCGCCGCTGGGGGCGGTTGGTGCGCGGTTGGTGCACGTTTTGCGTAGACTGGACATTCAGTGCCAAATACACCGCACATGGTACGACAAAGGTCGGTCAAAGACGACACCTGGATGTGACAAAACAACGTTTGTTCAAACAATCTCTCTTGGAGGATCAATCGAGGCTTACACGAGGAGCCCACGAGTGCAGGTAAGGCAAGTAGATGAGACCATTGGCGTCCACATGACGACCGGGCGCCACCGACATGGTGTTAGTGGGAGTCACATAGCAGAAGGGAGACGAGTTGGGGTGGATGGGCTTGAGCCAAATGGTCACGGGGATGTTGTACTTGGCACCTGGCAACCAACAACAAAGAGAGGGAAAAATTGATGCGAAGTGGAAGAGAGAGAGAGAGAGAGAGAGTGGGGACGTACCACGAAAGATGACGGGAACGGTCCCCGACAGACACAGCAGCTTTTGGGTCGACCCCGAGTCAAAGGCTGTGAAGGAGGGGAAGGAGGAGCGACGGGTCAGTGTGGGTGTGAGGGTGTGGGCGCGAGGGCGTGGACGAGACGGGCAGGAGAGGAAGGAGGAGGCGAAAACGGGTCGACAATAAAGAACTTGGTGCTCATTTCGCCCCTTGCACGGCGAATGAACCCGTTGTTTCTCGTTCAAACGGTGTAATTAGTAAGTGGGACAAGTCGAGAGGACAAGATCCTGTGCGCAGTGCGATGTGAAGACTGTGTTGCGACGAAGAAAAAAAAAAGTCTTACTGAAGTCGTCAGTTTTCGCCAAGAGTTGAGGATACTGGGTGAGACAGATGGAGACGTCGGTGCAGGTGGCGACGGGGTCTTCGTACTGGCAAGGCGCGGCGGGCAGTGGGTCAGGCGAGAGTGTTCGTTCGTTCGTTCTGCGCTTTACCTTCAACGACCGACACGTTCGGTCGAGCCAGGCTTCCATCGCACGCAGGAGAGACGAGCAGGGCGATACAGAAGCGATCAGAGCAGACTGGAGCCTGGATGACAATAAGACAATAAGCTGTAACGTAAGAGTGATTAATCTTAAATTTCAAGTTCTCAACAGAACTTTCAGTCTTTCACGTATTAAATTATTATTGTTATTAATTTCTATGAATTATTATTATTATTGTTATTAATTTATTATCTCTTAATTATTTTATACATTCAGCGTTAAAAGGTGACACCGTCCTCAAGTAACTGTTCTGAATAGACAGGCACGGCGGGAGACGGTGTGGCGTTGCTTGGGGGTAGATGTGGGGACTTGCGCGCACCGTTGGCGTAGAGGGTTGGGGCGAGCGAGACTGCTGACAGGTTGGTGGAGTCGTCGTGCTGCCGCTGCTTGCTGCTGTCTTGAGCGTGGTTTGCATAAATGTGCACCCCACTGACACGAGTTTGGTTGATACTATTGGCAACCGTGTTGCTGTTGCCACTGGTGTTGTGGCGGTTCTCGTCATTGGCATAGATTGGCGACTCCTTGGATGTGTCCATGAACCCGCCATTGCCATAGATTGGCGTCGCTGCCGCAGCCCGTGCGCCTTCGTCGTCGTCATCGTTGACGTCTTCGTCTCCGCCGTCACACTCCCCGCTGGCCCTGTATCGCCGCGTGTGCCGCACTGGCGAGTACAGCTGTACCTTGGCACTGTTGGCGTACACTGTTCCAGTGGATTCGTGGGTGTGGCGCCGCACTGGCGAGTACATCTGCATCTGAGCATCGTTGGCATACTTAGACCCCTTGCGATCCCCCTCCACTTGCTCCATCCGCCGCACTGCGCACATTGTCTCGTTTGCATACACTGGTGGAGTGTGCTGTCCGCCCACTTCGTCGCCGAACCCACTGTCAGGTGACCCCTTGTCCGCATTCCCATACGTCGGAACCTCCTAAAGCGAATCAACGAGTGCGTGAGAGAGATACAGTCTGACCGAGAGAGTTGGTACGTTGGGCAGTGGCATACGGGGCATGGGCGTCCCGTTGGCATAGACTGGGCTGTCCAGGGTGCGCTGCAGTGACCGGTTGGTCTCCTGCAACACATCATATCTAACACACAGAGAGAAAGAGAGAGAGAGTAAACAGAGTAAGCACAGTTTGTCAAACACAACCTTTATTTCACACTCTTTCCCTTTTTTCTTACTGTTCTCGGGCGGGTGTAAAGCGCAGTCGAGCGGGAGTTGCAACAAGAAACTGTCGTGGATTTGCCCTACGACAAACCCACCCCCCCACAGTCAGCACAGCACGAAACACAAATGATGGGTCAAAGAGAAATCTTACGGTGTTTTAGGTCTGAGGAGCGACTCTTCCATCTGGTCATGATCGGCCATTGCGCATCCGCTGTCAGTCGAGTCCAGCGACGCCTGCTCCGTCGGCTCTCGCGTCACATAACGCACTGAGCATACAAAGCGTGAGCTCTTCTATGACAATTGTGTGCGGGTATGTACCGTGAGTGGAGGAACGAAAGCCTGAGAGGAAACTGCCGCGCACCAAACGATGAAGATGCTCTGACTTGTGGTAGAGAGGCGGCGCGTCTCTGTCCGTCTCCTGTGCGAATGAACGATGTGAGAGAAAAATCCAGGAGAGTTATATCACATGATGGTAAATGGTGAGACTGTGCGTACGGATGCAGGAGATTTGACGAGGACGGGGGCATAGCGAGTGTAGAGGGGCGCAGGGGGCCCATGTTCCCCTTCAACAAACAGCTCAAGCCAGAAGATTTCGTTGATGGAACCGTCGCTTTCAACCAGACACGACTTGAGTCGCAGCTCACTGTCGGCACTTGCAAGAACCTGAGAGCGACAAACACAAATAATCAACTTAACTGGTCTCGCCTGGCTGTCTCCCGGCGCGGCGTGACTACCACTTTGTTCTCGATGCCCAGCTGCCGCACAAACGCCGTGTGGTGCTCCAGACGCGTCTCTTCGCTGAGGTGGAGGGCACACGCTCCGTGGCACGGCACCACACACAGCGCGCACATCCACAGCCCAAGACACCTGCAGCACAGCAGAGACAGTGGTGAGCACGAGATCTGCGGTTTCGCCGCGACACAACAATCCCGCCTCACCGTGTGGACTGCCGTGCTCCGGCGTCGTTCAGCCGACCAATAGACTCCTTCCATACCCGCCCGTCCAGCTTTCCCTGCAGCATCTGCAAGACCAAGCGAACATCCAATGAACATCCAATGTGAGAATTTTTGAATTTCGATCTCAGACACGCACTGGCGGAAAGTAGTCTTCAAGCTCGATAGACATGCCCAACGGCGAGCAGGGGTTGTTTCTTGCTCTGGGGATGCTAAGGGGGATCACAGCGGCACAGTTTGCTGCAGAAGAAGAAGCCGGCAGAAATTCAAATTATTAATTCAACGCTGAGTGGCAGATCGACGACAACGTACGGGATCGCTTTTCGTTGATGAGGTGTCGATGGACAGCCGTGAGTGGGGCGTCTTCGTACTGCTCCATATTGATACATAAACAAAATAATTATTGAATATTGATGAAAAATTGTAAATAATTAATAATTATTAGGAATAAATGAAGTCGAAAAGTTTACTTAAAAAGGAGAGAGAGAGAGAGAAATATTAATACACATATAAAAGAGAGTAATACAATGCTAACCCTAAGAAAATAATTAATTATTAATCATGGGCTGTGTGAGGAAAAGAAAACACGCTGCTACGATCACATGAACTGCCACAAAGGAATAACCCCCAGGTTCAAAGATCAGACCCCGCATTCCACAAGCCGCTAAGAGCCCAGCCCCTGAACCGGCTCGCAAGATCACAGAAATGAATGATTTCAATAATAAGATTATTGTTTTCATGTCTGACGAAGTTCCTCCTGACTTTCACGACGCTCTTGTCACGCTAGTTCGCGGCACACAGCTTCTCAAGGCTGGCCGCACGGGTGCGCCGCATTTTCGAACGTTTCGCTTGACACCCAATCTGACAAAAGTGGTTTGGCGCAGTCCCAAGAAGACCGCAGAGCAGTCTGAGGTACGTGCGTGCGTTCCCGCTCCGCCGTTGCCGCCACAGGCACAGTAACCTGCTGCTGCGTGCACACGCGTGCATGCCAACCCACGAGACAAGCTGTTTACTCTGATTTTTGGGTGTTTGCGTTGCAGATTGTGATTTCCGAAATCACTGACGTGATTTTGGGGCAAAACACACGAGTGTTCCAGAGCAACAGCATGCCCGACCACGAGGAGCTGTCCTTTTCCATTGTCTACGGGCGGGTACGCAGTGGGGGGGCACGGCAGCGACCGCGTTGGGTCGTCTTTTTAGGTTGTGCATTGTCTCACATTATGACGAGAATGTATGTGTAGGAGCTGAAGGAGCGACGGACTCTTGACATTATTTGCAAGGGGCGCACTGAACATCGAACATGGACCTACGTATTAAATCGTCTTGTGGACAATGACTTGGGCGACATTGATGTGGCAGCGTTTGCCGCTGAAGTGGAGGTACCTCCTGACCTCCACGCAAAACACACACGTTGTTTTGCTTTTCTTCGTTTCACACACTCTCCTTGCTTTCTCTTTCCTTCTAGGACCTAGACGAGGACACGGCCAAGCTGTTGCAGGCTGACATGTATACGTTTGGATTGGGGGCGCGGGGTATGCTGGGCCATGGTACAGACGAGACGGAGACACAACCGCGGGTGGTCGAGGCACTGCTCGGACGGGCGGTGACACAGGTGTCGTTGGGACCCGAGCACACGCTGGCACTCACGTCCACCAACGAGGTGTACGCCTGGGGAGTGGGTGCAGGAGGTCGCCTTGGGCTTGGCGGGGAGCGCGATCGGTTTACACCGTTGCGCGTGGGCGGTCTCAAAGGCATTGACGATGTGTCGTATATCAGCGCTGGTAGTTTTCACAGTGGCGCGGTGGGTGACAGCGAGGGGGAGGTGTACACGTGGGGACGCGGTCCCGGCCTTGGCTACGAAGAGGAGTCGGAGACGGACGAAGGGCGTACCGTGAAGCAGTGCAGTCCGAAGAAGGTTGGGGGACTGCTCGAGGACTACAGGGCAGTGGGCGTTGCGTGTGGCGACGGATTTACGGTGGTGGTGACTGACTCGGGGGCGTTGCTTGCCTTTGGACGGTGCGACCGAGGACAATTGGGTGTGGGCGAGCGCTTTGCGACGGTGCAACGATCGCCGCGATTAGTACAGGGACTGGATCGATTGCAGGTGGTCAAAATGAGTGTGGGCGCACAGCACTGCGCCGCTATTACGTCGACGGGCCAGCTGCTGACGTGGGGCCATGGGCTGAACGGACGACTGGGTCAGGGCACCGAAATGGACGTGTTGGTGCCGACTGTGGTACCGGGCCTGGCGACACTGGACATTGTGAGCGTAGCGTGCGGCAAGGCTCACACCGTCGCTCTGGCCTCCACCGGCAACATGTACTGTTTTGGCGAGGGGGCACACGGCCAGTTGGGCCTTGCAACGGGTATTGTTCCCTCTCAGCTTACTCCCGCCGCAGTCAAAATGCCCGCGTATGCACGCACTCCGAAGGGAGTGGCCGCTGGCGACACGTTCACCCTGGCTGTCACTGGTGCGCACGATGGAAGAGAAAAGGAGGAAAGATTAATAATTGTTGCAATGTTGGTGTATAGAGGACGGACGATTGTACATCTGGGGGCTGCTCAATGAGGTTGGAAGTGTCTCTGCGAATGCAAGCAGTGTTCATCAGGTATGAGAGAGAGAGAGAGAGAGAGAGAGAGAGAGAGAGAGAGAGAGAGAGAGAGAGAGAGCGAGAGAGAGAGAGAGAGAGAGAGAGAGAGAGAGAGAGAGAGAGAGAGAGAGAGAGAGAGAGAGAGAGAGAGAGAGAGAGAGAGAGAGAGAGAGAGAGCTCGAGAGAGAGAGAGAGAGAGAGAGAGAGAGAGAGAGAGAGAGAGAGAGGAGAAAGAAACAAAGTGATAGAGAGAGAGAGAGATCAACGCACAGAGAGGATGGCTGAGTGAATGTGTCACCGGTGCACAGGTACGAATGGTGGAGGGACTGCACGACGGAAGCCGCAAGGACTGCCATATGGTGGCAGCAGGAGGGGCGCATATCGCCGCACTGGTCACGCAGAGGTAGTGCTTTGTTTTTCTTTTCTCTCTATTTGTTTTATTTGTTTTTCTCTATTATTTTGTTTCTCTCTCTCTCTCTCTCTATCAATTTGTTTCTCTCTCTCTCTCTCTCTCTCTCTCTTTCTCTCTCTCTCTCTATCACTTTGTTTCTCTCTCTCTCTCTATCACTTTGTTTCTCTCTTTCTCTCTCTCTCTCTATCACTTTGTTTCTCTCTTTCTCTCTCTCTCTCTCTCTCATCACTTTGTTTCTCTCTCTCTCTATCACTTTGTTTCTCTCTTTCTCTCTCTCTCTCTCTCTCTTCACTTTGTTTCTCTCTCTCTCTATCACTTTTTTTCTCTCTCTCTCTCTCTCTCTCTCTCTCTCTCTCTCTCTCTCTCTCTCTCTCTCTTGCTCTCTCACTCTCTCTCTCTTGTCTCTCGCTCTCTCTCTCTCTCGATCTCTCGCTCTCTCTCTCTCTCGCTCTCTCTCTCTCCTTCTCTCTGTATGTGTGTGAATGTTTGTAGTTGATCAACCGTTGTTTTAATAGTTGGGTGCCCGATGAGGAGGCAACGCAGTGTATGGCGTGCAGGACCAAGTTTACGCGCATGAGGAGACGCGTAAGGAGTGTAGACTCACACGCCTGTGCACTCACCTTTCTCTTTTCTCCTTGTTTCTTTATAGCATCACTGCCGTAACTGTGGTGGGGTGTTTTGTGGCGCGTGTAGCAGTAAGAAGATTCGTATTCTCAATGCGGGTTACGCGGCACCCGAGAGGGTTTGTGACAAGTGCCACTCCTTGCTCAAGAAGCAATAAAAAGAATCCTCGAGGCCTTCTTTGTAACAAATTAACACAGAAACAGATGAGACACCATTAGCAACACACTCATCCTACCTCTTTTTCACGATTCCGGAAGCTTTTCGTTAGCCCGCCTCAGAACCAATTAATTCCAAACACCACACAATGTCGCGATCTAGATCCATATCACCGCGACAGATATCAGTCTGTCCAACGACAAACATACCCTTTACAAACAAACACATCCTCACCAAACCTGAATGATTAAATAAAGACTTAATTAAAAAAGGGGACGAGAAAATAAACCCAAACATCTGGTAGATATATATATATACTCATATTTTCGCTTGATACAGATTGTTTATAAATCAGGTTATGACAACTTTCGTCTAATGAATGTTATTCGCGTATTTAAAGCTATAGATTCACATGATACGCGAAAAACGGTACAATATTTACCTTATATATTAATAAGCCGTATCAATTTTTTTTTTAAAAATGATCAGAAAAATGGGTCTGGTTTTTCACCGAAAAATGGGTCTGGTTTTCCACTGTCTCAGTTCTTTTTTATTTGTTCGAGGTGTTTGGCAAGCCGGCGGGGCGGGAGTCTCGGTGGCCAACACGAGCGTCATTAAAACGAACAGTCGAAAAAATACAATTCCATTGCAGAGTGCAACACCTTTGAAACCGACCGGTATACTGCGAGGGTCACAAGTCACAGATCGACAGACTTTAATTTAAGACTTACGTCAAAACGCTCCAGATGCGATAGAAATTAGAAAATGGTGAGAAAATATGTTCACTAATTACTGAAAGACTGCTCATCTTTAGTCTTTCTTTTAAGTGCGGTTTGAGAGAAAGGAGGTGTCTGGGACGATACACAGGGGCTGGGAGCACTCGCGAACAGCACCGTCCAACGAGCCCGAGAAGAGTAAGAGCAGCGTATGCTATCAAGTCCAAGGAGAGTGATGACCCTGAGGCCGTTGGCAAGGGCGATAGTCTTTGACAAGGAAAATGGTGTGGGTCGCGAGAGTGCCTATCGCTCTTAACTTGGTCACGCCCTCCTCATCATGCAATCTCCTCAAACGGAAGGTGCTTCTGCTTGTCATCTGGCAACCTTCTTTTTATTTTATTTTTTTGGAAGTCCTAGGGCAAAAGCTTCTTTCGCCAGCTCCTCTGCTACCGCATTCGCTCGCTCACGCCAGTCTGGCTCACTCTCATAACCCGCCTCGCCTACATGAGCTTTGACGTACTTGACCGTGATGTGTTCCCGTGTGAAATGCCATCTCTGCCCGCACGGCCGCCCTTGCTGTCGGTGCCGAATTGTTTAGGTCTATTCGACTCTTCGCCTTGGACTCCTTCACCCTGCCACTCTCTTATTTCCATCGTTTTTTGAGTGTCATCTTCTCTCCCGTGATTATACTGACAATAGCCGTCCTGTTGTCGACGTGGAAGTGAAGGTCTGCCGTCGCTGGGAGTGCGCTCAGCGCCACCACCACTGCCCATAGTTCCGTTGTTTGGAAATTACTCTACACATTCTACTCTTGCAAATTTCCAGTCATATGCGAGGAGTGGTCGTGTCTTATCTTCTCGACCACCCCTCACTCTTCTTTTTGCGTGCATCCCTGGGACGTACACTCCGACTCCTCCCTTTCTTTGGTTTGCTTCATACGAGCCATTTGTGAAGACTGTATGTCGATCGGCAAGAGTTGTTGCAGGTTGTATTAGCGTATAGTTGTCCTGAGTGTGTTTATTAAAAGAGTAACAACGAGGGAGTGGAGTGGGAAAACGTCTAGGTAATTAATTATACTATTAGTTATTTACAGTCGAATAATTATTATTCCTTCACGTCGTTCTGTCCTCCAACATGGTCAACACCTGCTTCGCCATGTCGTACGAGAACGAGTCAAAGGACAAGGGTGCCACGAGCTCACGCACAAGTCCCAGCAATTGTTCTCGATGGCTCCAAATACCCGTGACATTTGCTTGGTCGCGCAGAAGCACGTAGCGAAGGAGGCTCACGATGGCCGCCAGGCAGCCAGGATCCGTTTCAGCGTGACCACGGTGATCGAGTGCTGCACTGACAAGCGTCCACACGTGAGGCGGCGCACCAAACCACTCACTGGCCGCACCGGTGTCCAGGGCGCGTCGAATTTGCTCACGTGCGAGTGTCACAAAGGCACCAAAAGCCTGGGCAAAGGGCACGGTGCTTAGCGACATTATCAGAGCACTGTGTTGCGCCGAAGGCTCAAGCTGAACGGTGAGCAATCGTGCGAGCACAGAGTGCGTCGCTGTGCGCTCTCGTGCACGTGGCGACTGTACCATGAACGAACCAAGGGTGCGCACAAGTGAGTGAATACCAATACAGTCAGGAATGTCCCCGTAGTCGCCCAGGAGCTGATCGGCAAGCACAATGCCTCGCCGACACCCATGTTCGCGATCAGTGCGTACCAACAGCGGCTCGACACACGCATTGGCCAAGAGACACGCGTAAGCCGGTGAGAGCACCCGCGCCAAGCGAAAATCGGGCGCCCCTTCTACCAGAAGCAGAGCAACACCTGTGGCAAAGATATTCAGCGAAGCGGCCGCGTCAGGTTCCTCAGCGGTAGGCGCATTGGTAGCGGCCGTGGGTCGCAACACAAAGCGCTCGACCATCTCGGAGACGTCGCGTCGCACAGTGTGGCGTAGAAGGGTGGCGCATCGAACGGCAACACAATGCATTGCCTGCGCGGTCTCCTCATCATGGGCGCTCTCCTCATGGGCCGCCGTGCCTTGTTCGTGTCGGACCACCGAAGGGCGACCGGGAAGCGCACGAAGCGTGGCACTGGTCGGTTCTATCGAGGCGACCAATGCAGCAATGGACAGGATCAGATGGGTACAAGCGCGTCGGTCGGCCGAATGAGCGTCACACAGGGAGGCAATCTCTTCAGCAAAAGTGGCGAGAGTGCCAAGCGACACAGGAAGGTCTCCAAGAAGCGGATAGGGCTGTGCGGTGGTGCAAAAGGCCAGACCAATGGCACGGGTGAGCATTTCCAGTGTTGTCATGGCAAACATGTCAAAGCGTTTGCGATGCGTCGTGCGAATGCGTCGGAGGAGGATGAGCAAGGAAGGAAGCACGCGCACACAGCGACACAAGTCCACGCCACTCGCAACAACCACCGACTCAAGGAATTCCACCACAGCAAGGGCCGCAAGCCGAGGAGCATCACAGAGAGTGGCAGCTTCAATTCGGAAAAGATGAAAGAACGAACAAGCGAGAGAGGAGTGAGAGACAATTCTTAGTCAGGACACGTAATAATATTATAGTGCAGAGATACAAACAAACACACAATTCTTAGTCAGGACACGTAATAATATTATAGTGCAGAGATACAAACAAACACACACAAGAGCCAAAGACCAAGCACAAGAAACACAACACCACATCGTACACGTTTCGAGAAAGCGCGCGACTGCAGCGTGCACACTGGCCTCTTCGTTGGACGACAAGAGCGGCAGCACAACCGGAAGGATTTCAAAGGTCATTTCCGAGACGACTGCGTCATACTCAGCCAGCGCCTCAAGCGCCCCAGGGATCTCTTCAACGCGCAGCGTCGGCGGCAAGCCAAGCGGACCCTACAACAGACCATGACGACGAGCACGGCGGACGAGTGTGTGTGCGACGCGTACGGTCGAGAAGCGGTTTCCAAGCAGATCGCAAAGCTCCGGCGAGCCCACGACCGGATCAAAGCGCTCGGCAAGCTCACGAACTCGATCGTTCATCAAGGCGAAAGGAATAATAATGATAAAACTCTTGAGAGAATTTTGCAAAAGATTGTTTTTACATTTTACACTTCTTTTCATTTCTCATGCTGACTAAACTCGAGACACAGTCCTCAAGAGTCAAGGGTGAGAGCATGCCCCACACCCACCGGCTTCCCCTCATCCTCTGACACTCCACAATCACAATACAAAACACTCTGAACCCATCGTCACTGCCGCCCATCCCCCACGCACACCCCCGCTTGCAGTCGCACACATACAACACCCTCTCTTCAGCGACTCTCCTCCAAACACTCTCCAGATCGCAAACAGAAAAAAAAAAAAAAAAAAAAAAAGAAAAAAAAAAAGGAAAAGAGTGACAGTTTCTCATCGATCGATGGGCTTGACGGGGGCCTTTCTGGTCGCCCGCAAGGCACCGCGCCCAGCCAGCCCTGCGCCCTGCCCCCCTCGGCGGCATTCGTCTCTGCAACTGCGTCGTGTACATTGCCACGAACAGCATTTCGTCTCAATCGTTCTTTCTGCCCTTTGCCAGCCTCTTCTCACCCCCACCCCATCCCGCCATGCACCGTCGCTGTGCAGTGTCACCGCCCGTCAAGCCACAGCGCAAGGGAAATTTGTCTTGATGGCCAAACATCCCCATTTTCTTTTTCGTTGGACACTCTATCCTCCAGCACAGCACAGCACAGCGCACTGGCCAACCTTCGCATCACGCCCACGTCCACACGCACCCCTCCCCCACATCCTCCCTCCCTCTGCCCCAACGATCTCTCAGTCTGCAGCCCTCACCCTTCGTTTTGCTGTGCATAGGTCTGAGCTTCCACCCGAAACGGCCATGGCTCTTGGCATCGCTCTACTCGGGCTCAATCCAGTTGTGGGACTATCGGATGGGCACCCGCATCGACAGTTTTGACGAGCACGACGGGCCTGTGCGTGGCGTTGACTTCCACAAGTCTCAGCCGATGTTTGTGAGTGGTGGCGACGACTACAAAGTCAAAGTGTGGAACTATAAGCAGCGTCGTTGTCTCTTCACGCTCCTCGGTCACTTGGTACGTCGCCAACGAAACTGTCACTCCCATCCCCTTCTCGGAACATAATTGTATACTCACACGTTCTTGTTTCTTTCCAGGACTACGTGCGCACCACCAAGTTTCATGAAGTAAGCCTGACTCAAAACGATACTAATAATTATCATTATTATTAATATGCTCACTTCTTCTCTTTAGGAACACCCTTGGGTGATCAGTGCCTCGGACGACCACACCATGCGCATTTGGAACTGGCAGTCACGCACATGCATGTGCGTGCTGGCGGGCCACAATCACTACGTCATGTCAGCCGAGTTCCATCCACGCGACGACCTGGTCGTGTCTGCTTCGCTCGACGCCACGGTGCGTCTGTGGGACATCAGCGGTCTTCGACGCAAAATGTCTGCTCCAGGACTGGACGATCGCTCGCGTGGTGGCAACGGTCAAGGCCACACCGATCTGTTTGGACAGTCAGACGCAATTGTCAAGCGGGTTCTCGAGGGCCACGACCGCGGTGTCAACTACGCCACCTTCCACCCAGCGTCGTCGCTCATTGCTAGCGGTGGTGACGATCGCCAAGTCAAAATCTGGAGCTACACCGAGGCCAATGCATGGGAGGTCGACACCTTTCGTGGCCACTTTAACGGCGTCGGCTCCATCGTCTTCCATCCCAAACAAGTCAGTTTTTTCCCACCCATTCTCGTCTTACTTTCTCACAGTCACACTCACTCTCTTACACTTGTCTCGTCAACAGGACCTCGTCTTGTCGTGTGCCGAAGATCGCTCGATTCGCGTGTGGGACATGAACAAGCGCCAGGGAGTGCAGACAGTGCGTCGCGAGGCAGATCGCTTCTGGGTGCTCGCGGCACACGCCGACTCAAACTTGTTCGCGGCCGGTCACGACAGCGGCCTCATTGTGTTCAAGCTGCAGCGCGAACGACCCGCGTATGCTGCACACGAAGGCAAGCTGTACTACATCAAGGACCGCTACTTGCGCGTCTACGAGATTGGCACGACGCGCGACCAGCCTCTCGTGTCCATCAGTCAGGCAGGCCAGAAGCCCGCAGTCCCTTACCGCGACATGGCCTACAACGCCGCCGAGCACGCCGTCCTTCTCACCAACAATGTTGACGGCGGCTCTTACGTTCTCATGATGCTGCCGCGTGCCACTTCCTCCTCCGACCCCGAGCTCAAGCGCGGCGCCGGTCTTGCTGCCGTCTGGGTCGCACGCAACCGCTTTGCGGTACTCGCAAAGGGTCGTCAAATCCTCATGAAGAACCTCGAAAACACCGTCACCAAGAAGGTCCCCATCCCCAACAACCTTGCCGTCGACAACATCTTCTACGCCGGCACCGGAAACCTCCTTCTCCGCACCCCGGTACGAGTATCATAATTATTGTAATTGATAATACTAAAAATAATAATAATAATAATAATAATAATAATAATAATAATTATTATTATTATTATAATTATTATTATTATTATTATTATTATTGTTATTTTTATTAATTTTTTATTTATTTATATTATTATCATTTTTAGGAGACCGTGTCGTTCTTTGACATGCAACAGCGCCGCGTGATGGCGAGCGTGTCTGCGTCGCTCATCAAATACGTTGCCTGGTCACCCGACATGAAGCGCGTTGCTCTCATGTCGGCCACTCAGATCTTCCTCTGCAACCGCGACCTTGACGTACTCTGCATGGTCACGGAGACCATCCGCATCAAGAGCGGCGTCTGGCAGGAGGACGGCGTCTTCATCTACACCACTCTCAGCCACATTAAATACGCTCTCGACTCTGGGTACGCACACACACACACACACACATACACACACACACACACACACCATAATACACATACATACACGCACACACTCACTCGCACCACACACACACACACACACACACACACACACATACACACACACACACACACCATAATACACATACATACACACACACACACACACCATAATACACATACATACACGCACACACTCACTTGCACCACACACACACACACACACACACACACACACACACACACACACACACGCGCGCGCGCGCGCGCATTGACACTCACTCAAATTTTGGCTCACAATTTTTTATTTTCTTTTTCCCCACTTGCAGTGACGCTGGCATTATCCGAACACTGGACATTCCCATCTACCTGATCAAGGTGAAGGGTACCAGTGTCTTTTGTGTGGACCGTGAGGTGAAGACCCGCGTGCTGGGCATTGACCCGACCGAATTCAAGTTCAAGCTGGCGCTGGTGCGACGCAAGTACGACGAGGTGCTCTTTATGGTGCGCAACTCGCGTCTGGTTGGCCAGAGCATCATCTCGTACCTCCAGAAGAAGGGTTATCCCGAGGTTGCATTGCACTTTGTCAAGGACGAGAAGACTCGTTTCTCGCTCGCGCTCGAGTGCGGCAACATTGAAGTGGCCCTCGAGGCCGCCAAAGCACTCGAGGACAAGGCGTGCTGGGAGCGACTGGCTGACGCTGCTCTGCGCCAGGGCAACCACCAGGTGCTGGAAATGTCGCTGCAGCGCACCAAGAACTTTGATCGTCTGTCCTTTCTCTACCTCGTCACCGGCAACATCGACAAGCTTCGTCGTATGGTCAAGATTGCCGAGATGCGTGGCGATGCCTTTTCGCAGTTTCACAACGCTCTCTACCTTGGCGACGTGTCCGAGCGCGTCAAGCTGCTCAAGGCCGCCGGTCAGTACGCTCTCGCATTCCTCGCCGCTACCACACACGGCCTTGTTGACGAGGCGGAGGCCATTCGCGCTCTTGTCGGCGACGCGATTGCTCTACCCTCCTCCCTGCCCGACGCTCGTCTCATGCAACCCCCTATGCCCATCACTCCCTGCTTCGAGGCCAACTGGCCTCTACTTGCCGTCACGCGCGGCTTCTTTGACAACGCGGGCAAGGGCAGTGCCGTTGGCGACGTGGTTTCGGTCGATGCCGAAGGTCTTGGCGGCGGCGACTGGGGCGACGACAGCGACGACGACCTCGGTCTCGACGGCGACAGCAAGAAGAAGAAGAAGAAGGCACCCGGGGGCTGGGGGGACGACAGCGACGACGAAGGTGGTGCCGCCGAGGGCTCCGACGCCGGTTCGGGCGGTGGATGGTCCGACGGCGACCTGGAAGATATTGAATTGCCCCCTGAGGTCGAAGGAAGCCTTGCGGCCGCCACAGCCGGTCCAGGTGGCTTCACCGTGCCCACACGTGGCCAGCCCGCCTCGCAGGGCTGGACCAAACACTCGCACCTTGCCGCCGACCATGCTTCCGCCGGCTCGCTCGATTCCATGGCGCAAATGCTCACCAAACAAATTGGTGCTGTCAACTTTGACGTGCTTCGCGACGCAGTGCTCCACACCTACCTCGCGTCACACTCGTCTCTGCCGGGTGTCGCGGGCGTCCCATCGCTGCAACACTCGTTGCTGCGCAACTGGAAGGACTCGAGCACCAGCAACAAGTTGCCGGCCCACTCACTTACCCTACGCATGCTCGGTGAACGCCTTAACGCAGCGTCGACCGCCACCACCAACGGCAAGTTCAGCGACTCGCTTGTCAAGTTTCGCGACGTTCTCTTGCACCTCTCCATGCTCGTCGTGGAGAGCCGCCAGGAGGCTGCCGAGGCTCTGGAGATGCTCAACACCTGTCGCGAGTACATTCTGGGTCTGTCGCTCGAGACCCGCCGTAAAGACATGCCCAAGGTAAAAAAACGAAGAAAAAAAAAACAACCATCATCGCATCGCCTTGTCTTATTTATTGTCTTACTTTTTATTGTCTTCTTCTTTTTTCTTCTTTTTTTCCCTTCTTTTTGCAGAGCTCGATTGAGGACGTGAAGCGATCGTGCGAGCTGGCCGTGTACTTTTCGCACTGCAAACTGCAGGCGGGCCATGTGATGCTGACCCTCAAGACAGCCACTCGTGCCTTCTTCAAGCTGGAGAACAAGAAGACGTGTGCCGTGCTGTGTCGTCGTCTGCTCGAGATGGGCCCACGCGCTGATGTGTCCACGCAGATTCGCAAGTTGCTTGCAGCCTGCGAGCAGGACCCCACCGACAAACACCAGCTCAACTACGACGCCCTCAACCCCTTCAATGTGTGCGCCATCTCGTACGTGCCCATCTACCGCGGCAACGCCGTCATTCAGTGCCCCTTCTGCGCTGCCTCCTTCCTCCCGGAGCACAAGGGAAAGCTCTGTCCTATTTGCCAAGTATGCAATAATAATAATAATACCAAATAATTCATCTCTGGCCACTCATTGTTCTCTCTGTGCGTAGGTTGGCGAAGCCGGCAAGGAGGGCATGGGTGTGCAGTTCTGTCTTGCGCAGCGTTAGGAGTCAGCTTCACACGCGCCAGAGAGAGGGAGAGAGAGAGAGAGAGCGAGAGGGAGAGAGCGAGAGGGAGAAGGGAGAGAGAGAGGAAAAAAGAAAGTACAACCAACAGCAAAATTTCAACAGCAACCCACTAGTTATTTCACATTTTCAATTTCTCTTTTGGACGACTACAATAGAAAATACGATAAAGAAGAACAATAGTATAAACAAGACGTTGTGGTAATAAAAATAATAATAGTATTATTGTATTAAAATTATGATGATTGACTTAATGGGCAACTATTCTTTTTCTGAGACCACGACAGGCCGCGAGGTGAGGAGGGGCATTAAGAGACTCGAAGAGACGCGTGGCGCGCTCGAGGGGCTCATGACAGGCATTGCGGTTGCCCATGGCCTCGTGGCACTCGGAGAGACGCAGGAAGGCAACAGCACGGTCGTAGGTGGACGACGCTTCGCGCGCTGCACGCTGGAAGAACTGGGCGGTGCGTGGGCCCGAGGCGCCCGTGAGCACGCGGACAACCCCCTGGTGCATGTAGAGGCAAGGGAGAGCGGCGGGGTACACGGCGGCCAGGTGCGTAAGCACAGCGAGATCGGCGTTGACGCCGGACGCGAGGCGCGCCATGAGCTGTGCGGTAGCGTTCTGGGGCACATCATGCTGCGATTTGATCCAGCGCCAAAGACGAAGACGAGCGCCGAGCATGTTGCCCAGTGAAATAAGCAGGGCTGCCTGCTCGAGTGAGTTGAGCAGTGATGCGTCGTGCGACGCAATCTGCTCACCGGCACGCGACACAATGCGCGACGCAGCCTCCACCGCACCGAGTGCCTCACTACCTCCGTCCGTGTGCAGGTGGACAAGTGCGGCAAACGAGACGCGCAGCGAACGCTGACTTGCGCTCAAGGCAAGACGGGTCGAGGATGCGAGTGAGTCGGCACGCGCAAGCAGTTGCATGGCAGTCGTGTTGTTTCCACGGCGCCACTGCACCTCGGCAAGTCCGAGACAGGCCCACCATTGCGCGTGGAGGTCGTTTGCAACGTCGGCACACTCGCACACATCGGCAAGCAGCTCGGTGGCGTAATCATCGTTGTCGCGACCACACAGGTAGGCAAACGCATCGTTGAGAGTCACGTCGCGATACGCCTTGCCAAACTGCGAGACCACATCGCCCGGGGTAGTGGTGGCCGCCGAGATGACACGGCTCGTCCACAGCGACGGCTGCTCCAACATAAAGGTCGACGCGGCGCCCGGCAGCCAGCCAAGCGGGCACGACACTGCGGCGCCCTTGGAGACACGTGCAAGACGCAGCATGGCCCAAGCGAGCGTCTCGAGCAGCACCGAGGCGGGCCAGGGCACTACAATGGCGGCCATTTCGAGCTCAAGCGACACGGCAACACGGGCGCGCTCCATGAGCTTCCAGTCGTTGGTTGCCTCGGCGAGGTTGAGTGCCGTGAGAGCAATGACGGCGCGAGACCACGAGAGTGGGGGCTCGACGGCGTGCAGACGATGCAGTGCCGAGACTGCTAGGCGCGTCGACTCGAGCGAGTGTTGGTTACGCGTGCACACGAGACGATCGAGAATCTGACCAAACCACAGGCGATGGCTCACCTGGCGCACCGACTGCCACAGACTTGCCACAAGCAGATCAGCCAGCGAGGCTGAGGGAACGGGTCGTCCGAGTGCCTCAAGCGTCGCACACACATGTCGACGCTGTTCGGCAACCGAGCGCGCCGACTGCGCCTTGTTCTGATGTTGGCGCGCCTGCTCAAACTGGGCCGTGCCTACTTGCACGACAGGCTCACCAAGAAAGCAGAGGACAAGACAGGCAAGCGATAGCACCACGTTGAAGAGCACGGACATGATCCAGATGCTGTGGTCCGTTGTGGGCTCGCCGGTACCGCTGAGTGAGCGTGAAGCCCCAGTAGCGCCATGGAGAGCACCCGAGGACGAGGACGCTGAGAAGGAGGAAGCGTCGCCAAAATGGTTGGCGACCGGGTTAAACGCGACGCAGATGAAAAGCAGAGTGAACATGACGGCACGCGAGCGGTCCGATGTCATGCCAGGCGCATGGACACGCTGGCGCTTGCTCTTGCGTCCGTCTTGCACACTCGACGACGCCAAAGCGGCCTTTGCTGTCTCACTCGACACGACGGCGCTCCGATCAATCTTCATGACAAGCTCGTCGCCATCGTCGTTGCCGGCGTCATCGTCGTCACTGAGCTCGTCACCCGCACCCGCATCCATGCTAATGTCTCGCTCGACACCACGATGAGCGCGCAAAATATCCTCCTCCTCCTCCTCCTCGTCGTCGTCGTCATCGAG
Organism: Ministeria vibrans ATCC 50519; assembly: GCA_943704425.1. Taxonomy (NCBI): domain Eukaryota; class Filasterea; order Ministeriida; family Ministeriidae; genus Ministeria; species Ministeria vibrans. Next base: position 113,206 of record CALSCP010001488.1, on the reverse strand, counting down.
TGCGCTTGCGGCGGTTCGCTTGAGGCGATGAGTGCTTCCGCTGCTGCGCTCCAGACCACTGTTGCGGTTGCGCAGCGTCGCCTTCTCAAGACGGCGAGTAAGCAGGGCATTGTCGGCCTCGAGACGCGCAATGTACTCAATGGCCTTGGCGAGGACGGTCGCCTTGTGCATCTTGATGCCCGACTGGTCAGCGGCGAGCGACGACGTTGTGTCGGTGGAACCGCGGCACTCGGGAATAATTTTGCGCAGCTCGTTGATGCGCTCATTGATGGTGTTGCGGTAGCGACGCTCGACAGCGTTGTGTTGCACTCGCTTGTCGGCGGCACTTGCCGGACGCACAGTGCTGACGGGCGCACTGGGCAAGCGCTGGATGGGCATCTTTGGCATCATGCCAACCAGGGGAGGAGGCGCGGTTACGAGGGGTGGCGCTTGCTTCTGAGGTGCTTGTCGGGTACGGGACGCCACTGTCTTTGTCGTTGCCTGTTGTGGCTGTGTCGGTTGTTGTTGTTGTTGTTGTTGTTGTTGTTGTTGTTGTTGCTGCATTGTGATCTGGGCGATTTGACGATGCATGGTGAACATGGAGGCGAGCATGGGGTTGGACATCATGGTGGAGAGGGTCGCTGCATTGGGTGGTGCAAGGGAATGGGTACCGCCGGCGGCGGAAGCGGCAGCCATGGCAGAAGCGAGTGCCGTCGCATTGACATTGGGCGGGAGAGACATTGGCGGTGCTTGGGCGCTAAGCGTCGACGCGTGCATTGATGGTGGTGGTGGCACAGCAGGAGAGGAAACTGTGTTGTTGTTGGTTGTAGTAGTGTGACGACGGAGTGAAGGAGGCGGCGGCGTCGGGGCGGCGACGTCCAAGGCGGGAAAAGCTTCATGGCTGACGCAGCTGCCGGTGGAGGCGGAGCGAACATGGTGACGCGAAGACGACGACAGGGCCGATGGCGACGACGACGACGACGATGAAAGATGCGGTAGTGGTGGCGGAGAAGACGAGCCGGCAATGCTTGACAGAGACGACTCGGACGCAGCGGCGGGCGAAACGGCGTCCATGAGGAAGGAGAAGTCCTTGAAGTCCTCGCTGCATTCGCTTTGTGCCAGCGATGCCATCGTCTCGTCGATCTCGCCGTCGTCCTCCGAAGATGTGTTCGCCATGGTGGTCGACGCGTCGGGGCTCGCGGCTGCCGACACGGAGGTGCTGCTGTCCAAGTCGGAGAAGTTGTGGAACTCAGCGAGAACCAAATCGGCAAGAAACTTATCGTCCATTGCACCCGCCATGGCCTGGAAGAGCGGGAGGGGTGAGGGCTTAGTGTGAGTGAGGGGGGGGAGGAGACAGGGACACGCCGTGGCCGTGCAGAGCGGCGCTGGAGATGAACACAGCGCGAGCTTAAGTATTTTGGGATTTTTTTTATAGGTATGTCGTCCTAGATTGTAAAGTGCTTCAACCACAACACGTAGAGCACAGCAGAGTGTGCCGGAGGGCACTCGAAGTAAGAAGCAGGGCGAAATGGGCCGGGAACAGCGTGCGCGAGGGGACTCGACGACAACTGACAGTGTCGGCCAATGAAATGATTTCATCAACCCAGTGAAAAAGTTCATAGTCAAAAGTGACGCAGGTCGACGCCAAGAGGAAGGTCAAGTGACCATAAAGGGCGTGGAGAGTAGAAATGGCACGGGGAAAGGCGTTTTTTTTTTTTTTTTTTTTTTTTTTGTTACGTACGTTTGACTTCCGTTTGACTTTGTGTGAACTCAAAAACAAAAAAAAAACAAAAACAAAAACCAACGCCTGTAGTTCAGCGTATCAACAAGTAACAAGTAACAAGTAGAGTTTCTCAACAGGGGGGGGGGGGAGAATTAAAATAAAATAAGTGATAAAAATTTATCTGAAACACCACTCAAAGTTTAGACTCTTTCCCTCTCCTCAATGAGCGGCCACCCAAACATTGCTCGAGGACTCTCACAGGGATCCAACCTTGCTTCTCGTACCGGACCTCTGGTAAAGAATGATCATAAATTTCAATGTTTCCTTTCCGTTTCCTTTACTGCTTTCCTACTGTCAGCCATCGCGAGGAATCTTCACAGGGACTACAGAGAATAAGTCAAATAAACGCACTCTCGTCCTCTCGGCAGTCCCGGCATCCGTCCACTCCTCTTTCTCGTCTTTGCCTCCGTTGCCCCTAGCAGCCGTTTCCCAAACTATTTCCTGCTCGCAACACGCTCTCTTTCTTCACGAAGAATACTTTAATGCAACCATGTGACGCCACAATCACTCATCTCTTGTCCGTTCTTTGTTGCAGGATTCGCCGGAATGGCGAGAAACTGAAACAGGCGCATCGCATCAACAAGAACGTACGCACAAACACTGCCTCAAATCTACCCATCTGCACCAACTCCACCTCCACCTATACATTCACACACACACATACACATACATGCACTCATGCATCCACTCAAAGCACAGCGCAATTATAATTCCTCCTCACTGATTATTTCACTGTTTTTCCTTAGCAACCCCCGCGACTCTTGTGAAACGCCGGCGATCGTCCATTCCACCGCCTACAGCACCCACCCCAGCATGGCTTGTAGACTCAATCACACCCTCTGTTGCTGCTGCTGCTGCCTCTGCAATGCAGCCAACAGACCACTCCGTGCGTTGCATGTTCGCGCCGGCTCTCACATCGTCTCCCGCGTCTCGTCGAAGCGGTCGCCATCTTTGGTCCGAGAGCGAAAGCCAAGGTGTACCTCCGGTGCAAGCGACTCTGCAGGCACCCGGCGGTCGCCAACTGATCAACACAAAGCGCGATCGTGAGGCCTTTCGCAACGCTCTCGTCAACATTGTTGTGCAGCAGGATACAGAGAAACACGGACCGCCTCCGCCGCCACCGCAGCTTCCACCCATTCGAGACCTTGTCCACGACCGCCCCGCGTCACCCACCGAGAAGGAACTCGCTCGCTACTATTATTACGTCAACAACGGCATCGACACGGAGCACGTCGCGCCAATGGAAGAACAGTGGTATGCCAATGTGCGCGAACGCATTCCGACTCGCCTCAGCGGCACCGACAAACTCGAGCAACTCACCGAACAGCTCGGCGATGAAATGCGCGACGACTACTTGTTGTCCGTGAAAAAAGCCATTGTAGACTTTGTGCTGCGCGATCCGCGCGCAAAGCAACAGTTGCTTGCCGACGACGATCGCATGAACCTTGAGCCCGAACTGCGTCTCGTGCCCTCACCCTGGCATCGATCTTTCACCGACGCTCGCACATCTCTCACCACCTCACTGCAGTCGGTTCAGCCGGCACTCCGCTCTATTCTCTCGACCTGGCACCGCGATCATGCCCACACCCGCCTTGTCGACACGCGTGCGCTCATGGCTTCGTCTACCAGCAACGACACCACGACTCTTTCTTCTGCTCTGGAACTCACTGCCTTTGACTCGCTCATCACTCAACATTTACATGCTTACCGCGAAGACATTGGCGTGCGTTTCCAGTCGCACATTCTGGCGCAGCTCGAGCAGCAGCAGCGGGAGCAGCAGGACGAATCGCTCGTGGCCGCCGTGGCAACGCTCACTGCAAATCTCGCCCATGAGTCACTTTACGCCAGCCTCCACGACTACCGCGACCTCTACACGGCCGCCTGGCCTGTGCGACCTCCTCGCTTTGTCGTGCGTCTCGTCCTCGGCAGCACCTCGATGCACTTTGAGCCATCCTTTGAGACGCTCCTCTCCAGTGTGCTCGCCGTCTTTGACCGCATGCTCGACGCCGTCGTATGCCTCCCCCACCCGACCAGCGATGCCGCTCGCGTTGCTCCCTCCATTTATGCCCAAGGGCCGCGCAGCGACTACATTGTGCCGTACAGCGAGGAATCGCTGATTGCCCAGCTCAAGGAGCAGGTCACAGGCGTCTTCTGTGCTGCTCAGCTCCAGCCTCAGTCCTATCTCGCTCATTACACCAAATTTGCGTCCATTGTGACTGGCGAGGCACAGCACCACGTCGACGAGTTTCTTGCAGGCATTGCACGTGGTACCCGCAAGCACAAGGGTGACAACAACAACGAGGGCGACGAGGACGTCGAAGGCGAGGATGATGACGACAATGAGGAGGATGTCGACGACAATGGTGTGCCCAGGGCCAAGGCGCCGCAGCAACACACGTTTGAAGAGTTTACCGCCGAGATTCTTCGGTTCCGTGCTATTGCACACGACGCCCGCTACAACACAGTCGACTATGTGGCGATGGGCATGATCGATCTGTACTGTGCCCAGCTTAACAATGCCATCGCTGAGCGTGCCGAAGCGCTTGCGGACCGTCTCGTCGAGCGCGTTGCACGCGACACTTGTCTGGCTAATGCACGCATATGTGCACGCTTCCAAGAGATCAGCGACAAGGCGCTGACCGTGCCGGCTAACACCGAACAATTTATGGATGTCAAAGCGTACACGAACGAGGTGCAGCGCCGCACACTGCGCGCCCTCGACGACGACATCGAAACGGCACGCGCTCATCTTGAGTTCCTCGTGAGCCACGCGACGGTTAGTTCCGACGACGTTGCCCAGAATATTGCCACGTTCAGTTGGCCGCAGCGCATCGATGTGGTGCTCGACGAGCACGGCGTAATTATGCGGAGCGCACGCAAACGCCTTGAAGACGATCTCGTTGCGCGCCGTCGCAAGTTTGTCGCCGACCTGGCGACGCTCGAAACGCAAGTGGGCGAACTTGCTGGCTGGGGCGATCACGGCGAGGTGCAGCGCTACCAGAAGAAGTCCAATGCACTCAAGTCGCGACTCGAGCTGGCGAGTCAGAAAATCACGTCGTTCAACAGCGAAGAGACGGCCTTTGGCTGGTCACTCACCGAGTATCCTTCACGCGAGTCGCTCACGCTCAAGCTTGAGCCCTACACCGAACTGTACGCGGCCATTGTCGACTGGAACCGCTGCGAGGCGCTGTGGATGGACGGTGCCTTTTGCGAAGTGGAAGCGGATACAGTCGAGACGGAGACAGGCGCGTGCTGGCGTGCCCTGTACAAGGCCCAGAAGGCGTTTGCAAGCGAGCCTGAGCCGTTGCAGTTGGCACAGAAGACGCGTGGCGAAGTCGACGCGTTCCGTCTACGCATGCCACTCATACAATGCATTTGTGTGCCGGGCCTCAAGGACCGTCACTGGTCGCAAATGAGCAAAGCGTGTGGACGCGACATTCGACCGTCGGAAAAGTCGCACCTGCGCGACTTTTTCCGTCTCGATCTCGAACGCTTTGTCGATGCCTTCTCGACCATTAGCGAACTCGCCACAAAGGAATACTCTCTGGAGAAGGCCCTCGAGCGCATGCGAACCGATTGGGACGCTATGGAGTTCAGTATGGTGCCCTACCGCGACTCGGGCACGTCCATTCTAACGGCCATCGACGAGATCCAAATGCTACTCGAGGACCACATTGTGCGAACGCAGACGATGCGCGGATCACCCTTTGCGAAGGCCAGCGAGGCCGAGGTGCACGCATGGGAGGCGCGTCTCATGCTTATGCAGGAAATCATTGACGAGTGGCTCAAGGTGCAGGCGACATGGCTCTCGCTTGAGCTTATCTTCTCGTCGCCCGACATCAACGCACAAATGCCCGAAGAGGGCCGCAAATTCAATCTGGTCGACAAGACGTGGCGCGAGCTTATGGCCGCCGCGCTCGTCGATCGCCACGTTCTCACCGTCACGAGTATCGAAAACATGCGCGATCGTCTCCGCAGCGCCAACGAAATGCTTGACGTCGTTCGCAACGGTCTCAATCGCTACCTTGAGAAGAAGCGCCTCGCCTTCCCTCGCTTCTTTTTCCTTAGCGACGACGAACTACTCGAGATCCTCAGCGAGACCAAGGATCCCCGACGGGTCCAACCCCACCTTAAGAAGTGCTTTCAGGGTATTGCCAAACTCTCCTTCACCGACGACCTTGAAATCACTCACATGCAGAGCAGGTATCAGTGAGAAATGAAAATTATTATTGCATCCTCCCCTTGGTGTTTCTGATCATTTTTATTGTTTTTCTCTTTGTTAGCGAGGGTGAACTAGTGGCATTGAGCCATCCAATCAACACTGTGGCGGCGCGTGGGCAGGTGGAACGATGGCTGATCCAGCTAGAAACAGCTATGCTGGAGGCAGTGCACCGGGTGACGACGGAGGCTCTCGCGTGCTACGAGGACGACGAGCGCATCCAGTGGGTCGTCTCGTGGCCCGGACAGGTTGTCATTGCCGTGAACCAAGTGTTCTGGACCAAAGACGTACATGCTGCTATTCAAGCTGGCGAGTCGCACGTCGCTGCCTATCTAGCACAGTGCTCGGCGCAAATCGAGGACATTGTCAAGCTTGTGCGCGGCAAGCTCAACAAGATGAACCGTCGCACTCTGGGCGCACTTGTGGTCATTGATGTGCACGCCCGTGATGTCCTTCAGGGCCTCGTTGATGGACACGTCACCGACGAAAAGGACTTTGCCTGGCTCAGTCAAATGCGTTACTATTGGGAGGTACAATGATGATCTGTCACAAAGCAATTTTAGTGTTACTATTTTACATATTTATTTTGCATATTGTCCTGTTTTGACACTCGTTCTATAAATTATTTACTTTTTTTTTACTTCCTTTCGTTCTTTATCCAGGACAACAATGTGATGACACGAATGATCAACTCGCAGCTGGCGTACGGCTACGAATACATTGGAAATACAGGAAGACTGGTCATTACGCCACTAACGGACCGGTGTTATCGCACACTCTTTGGCGCACTGCACTTGCACTTGGGCGGAGCGCCGGAGGGACCTGCAGGGACTGGCAAGACGGAGACGGTCAAAGATTTGGCCAAGGCGGTCGCTAAACAGTGTGTGGTGTTCAACTGCTCCGATGGTCTCGACTACATCGCCATGGGCAAATTTTTTAAGGGTCTTGCTTCGTGTGGCGCTTGGTCGTGCTTTGACGAGTTCAACCGCATTGAACTCGAAGTTCTCTCTGTCATTGCCCAGCAGATTCTGACCATTCAAGTGGGCATCAACCAGGGTTTACGTCGCTTCCTCTTTGAAGGCACTGAGATCTCGCTCGATCCCACGTGCAGTGTTTTCATCACCATGAACCCTGGCTATGCTGGCCGTTCCGAGTTGCCAGGTACACGTACAAAGAGAACGAGAAAGAGGAAGACAAAGAGAAAGAAAGTGAAAATGATTTGTACAATCATTATACTGTACTTGATTGTTGCGTAGTAATAATAACTATTATTATTATTATCATCATCATCATAATAATTATTATTATTATTATTATCTTTTTTATGTTATAATTATTGTTATTAATTTTATATTATTGTTATTGTGTTATGCTAGACAACCTCAAGGCACTGTTCCGCACCGTGGCCATGATGGTCCCCGACTACGCTCTCATTGCAGAAATTCTTCTGTACTCGTATGGGTTTGTCAATGCACGGGCGCTCTCGCGTAAGATTGTCGCCACATATCGTCTGTGCAGCGAGCAGCTGTCGTCACAACACCACTACGACTATGGAATGCGCGCGGTCAAGTCTGTTCTCACTGCCGCCGGAAACCTCAAGCTCAAGTACCCCGACGAGAACGAAGACATCATTATGTTGCGTTCCATCAACGACGTTAATCTCCGTAAGACACAACAACAGCTACAACGTCCTTTTATTATTATAAAATTCATTTCTTCCTCTCTCGTGTAGCGAAATTCCTTGCGCACGACTTGCCACTGTTTGAGGGCATTACGAGCGATCTGTTTCCTGGAGTGCGTCTGCCTGTGCCCGACTATGATGCTCTTCTCCCTGCCATCCATGAGCAGTGCCGTGTGTTGAATCTGCAACCTGAACCGGTGTTTGTGTCGAAAGTGCTGCAGATCTACGAGATGATGATTGTGCGTCACGGCTTTATGGTTGTTGGAGAGCCCTTTGGCGGCAAGTCGTCGGCATGCAAGGTGTTGATGGGCGCCATGAACGCACTCAAGGCGCGCTCGGTTGGCGATTACGTCGGAATCCAGTCTCGCATCATCAATCCCAAGAGTATTACCCTCGGCCAGCTGTACGGGTCCTTTGATCCCGTCTCGCACGAGTGGAGCGATGGCATTCTTGCAAACGCCTTTCGTGCTTTTGCCGTGAGTCAGTCCTCAGACACAAAGTGGCTCATCTTTGACGGTCCTGTCGATGCCATTTGGATTGAATCAAGTACGAAAAAAGGAAGAAAAGAAGAAAAAAACCCCCTAAAGCGGAAGCGGACTAACTTTTTTTTTTTTTTTTTCTCCTAGTGTAAGTACCTTCACTGCCTCTGTCTCTCTGTCTCTGTCTCTTTCTTTTTTCGTTTACCGGTTTGCGACTTGTTTTAGGAACACTGTGCTGGACGATAACAAAATTCTTTGTCTCACGAGCGGAGAAATCATTCAAATGCCCGAAGGTATTACTACTAACTAATATTTTTATGTTGTTTTTGATATTAATTTTATTTTGATAGGAATGAATTTGGTGTTTGAACCGATGGATTTGGAGGTTGCGTCTCCGGCGACGGTGAGCCGCTGTGGAATGATCTACATGGAGCCAGCATCGCTGGGCTGGCGTCCGCTGATGCGCTCGTGGCTTGCGACGCTGCCTATTTGGATTGACTCGGAGGTTCGCTCGTGTCTGACACATCTCTTTGAGCGTTTTGTCGATCCTTGTCTTGCTTTTATGCGTGCGTGTTGTCGTGAAGTGGCGCCGTGCACTGACATCAACATGGTGCGGTCGCTGATGAACCTTGTTGAGTGCATGTCGGACGAGATGCTCGCCTGTGCCAATGCCGAGGCGTACGCTACAATGGGCGGTAATGCGACGGCGCTTGCACGGCTCCCCAACATCTTTGTCTTTGCTCTCGTTTGGTCTGTTGGCTCGCCTATTGATGAAGAGAGTCGATTGCGCTTCAGTGAGTTTGTGCATGTGCTCTGTGCCGCCGAGACGTCCATGTCGGCCCTCATGGAGCAGCATGGATTTGTCGTGATCGGCTACGACGACTCGTCCAACCTGCGGGCACCCCTTTGCCAAGATGTACTGCCCAACATAAGCAGCACCAACCATAGCCGTGACAACGATCCACGTCTTGCTCGCTCCCTCTACGAATTCTGCTATGTCAAGGGCGACGACGACGACAGCACGATGGCGGGCAGCTGGCAGCGGTGGACCTCAATGATCCCCGATGACTGGAGCATTCCCGACCGCGCCTCTTTCAGTGACATCATTGTGCCCACGGTGGACACGGTGCGCTACAAGTTTCTCGTGGAGTCGCTGGTGCGCCACCAAAAGTCGTGCATGGTGGTCGGGCCGACGGGCACGGGCAAGTCGCTGTACATCCAAGACTTGCTGCTGCATGGACTGCCGCACGACCAGTACAAGCCGGTGGTGATCAACTTTTCGGCGCAGACTAGTGCTAATCAGGTCCAAGACATTATCATGGCGAACCTGGACAAGCGACGCAAGGGGGTGTTTGGGCCACGGGCGGGCACCAAAGCGGTGCTCTTTGTCGACGACGTCAACATGCCGGCCAAGGAGTACTACGGCGCACAGCCCCCGATTGAGCTGCTGCGCCAGATGCTGGATCACAGCATGTGGTACGACCGCCGCGACACAACTTCCCAGCGCATTGTCGACACACAGCTTGTGTGCGCCATGGGGCCTCCGGGCGGCGGTCGCAACACGCTCACACCACGGTTTGCGCGCCACTTCAACACTCTCACTGTCAACACATTTGGCGAGCACACCATGGTGCGCATCTTCTCCGAGATTGTCAACTGGCATATTCGCGCGCGTGGCTTTGACGATCTCTTCCGCGAGCCTGCCGCACAGTTGGTGCGTGCCACACTCGACGTCTTCAACGGCGCGACGCACAATCTGTTGCCAACGCCGGCCAAGTCGCACTACCTGTTCAACCTGCGTGACTTTGGGCGAGTGATCCAGGGTGTGCTCTTGTGCGGCACCGAGACTGTGTGCGACCCCGACGCGCTCGTGCGCCTGTGGGTCCACGAGACCTACCGTGTATTCTACGACCGTCTTGTCGACGACCACGATCGGCAGTGGCTCTTCCAGCACGTTCGTGGCGTGGTACGCTGTCGTTTTGAGCGCACCTTTGACACGCTGTTTGCGCACTTGGACGGCGACGGCGACGGCGTAGTCGATGAGAACGACACCCACTCAATTCTCTTTTGTGACTTTGGCGATCCGGCCAACACACAGAAGCGCTACGAAGAGATTCGCGACTGGGACTTGTTGCAGACGACGACGGCCGCCAACCTCGACGAGTACAACAACATGCACAAGACGCGCATGGAGCTGGTGCTGTTCCGCTTTGCCATTGAACATGTGGCACGTGTGAGTCGAGTGATCAAGCAACCGCGTGGACATGCGCTTCTGGTGGGTGTAGGCGGCAGTGGTCGCCAGTCGTTGATGCGCCTTGCCGCATACATGGCCGGCTACCAGCTGTTCCAAGTGGAGATCACCAAGTCGTACACCAACGTTGAGTGGAGAGAAGACCTCAAGCGTGTGCTGCGTCTCGCCGGTGAGAAGGGCCAACAATTGGTGTTCCTGTTTTCGGACACGCAGGCGCAGAGCGACAACTACTTTGAAGATCTCAGCAACATTCTCAATGGCGGTGAGGTGCCCAATATCTTTGCGCCCGACGAGCGGCAGGAGATCATTGACACGGTGCGACCGGCGTTCATGCTTGCCGCCGGTGGAGGCAGACAGCAGGCCGACCCGTCGCCGTTGGCTCTCTACAAGTTTTTTGTCTCACGCGTGCGTGACAACCTCCACTTGGCGTTGGCCATGTCGCCGATTGGCGAGGCCTTTCGTACGCGCTTGCGCAAGTTCCCGTCGCTCATCAACTGCTGCACCATTGATTGGTTTACGTCGTGGCCCGACGATGCGCTCACTGTTGTCGCGCGTCGTCTGCTCTCCACTGTTGAGATGGGCGAGTCGGTGCGCGAAGCCTGTGTCGATCTGTGCAAGCACTTTCATCAGTCGACACGCGAGCTGTCGACCAGATTTCTTTCGGTGCTCGGCCGGCACAACTATGTGACGCCCACCAGCTATCTGGAGCTCATTGGCACGTTCAAGACTCTGTTGGCGCGGAAACGCGATGCGGTTCGCAGCAACCAACGACGCTACCTGGTTGGGCTGGAGAAGCTCGAGTCAGCAGCGTCGCAAGTGGTGCGAATGCAAGCGGAGCTGGAGGCACTGCAGCCACAGCTGGTAGCCGCGAGCGACGAGACCGATGCGATTATGGTGAACGTGACACGCGAGAGCGAGAAGGTTGCAGCTGTCGAGGAAGTAGTCAAAAAGGACGAGGCTGTTGCCAATGGACAGGCGCAGGTGGCGCAGGGCATCAAGGATGAGTGCGAAGCGGACCTGGCGGAGGCTATTCCTATTCTAGAAGAGGCACTGGCGGCGCTGGACACGCTCACGCCAGGCGACATTAACATTGTCAAGACGTACAAGACACCGCCGCTTGGTGTCCAGCTGGTGCTTGAGGCGGTGTGTGTGCTCATGCAGGTGCGTGCCGACCGTGTCAAGGATCCGTCGGGCAGCGGCAAGATGATTGACGACTACTTGGGACCCTCGAAGCGACTCATCTCGGAGCTCAACTTCCTCAAAACGATCAAAGCTTTTGATAAGGACGACGTGCCTGCGCGCGTCATCAAGGCCATTCGTGACAAGTACATAACCAACCCGGAGTTTGTGCCAGCCAAGGTCGCGAATGCGAGCAAGGCCGCCGAGGGCCTTTGCAAGTGGGTGCGCGCCATTGACTCGTACGAGAAGGTAGCGCGTGTGGTGGCGCCCAAGCGAGCCAAGCTTGCCGTGGCCGAGGGCGAGCTGGCGGTGAGCATGGCGGCGTTGAATGAGAAACGCGCCGAGCTCAAGAAGGTGCAGGACACGCTGCAGGAACTCAAGGACGAGTACGATGCCATGATGCGCAAGAAGGAGGATCTGCAGCGACAGGTGGAGCTCACTGAGAAGAAACTGGAGCGTGCGGAGCGACTTATTGGCGGACTGGGAGGCGAGAAAGCACGCTGGAACGAGACAGCGAGCGAGCTGGGCGATCTGTATCACAACCTGACGGGCGACGTGCTTGTGAGTGCGGGTCTGGTGGCGTACCTGGGCGCATTTACGGGGGTGTTTCGCGCCGAGCAGACACGTGAGTGGCTTGAAAGGTGTCGTGAGAGTGCCATTCCGTGCTCGGGCAACGTGTCGCTAAGTCAGACGCTCGGGGATCCAGTGACCATTCGTGGGTGGAACATTGCGGGATTGCCCACCGACGGTTTCTCGGTCGACAACGGCATCATGGTGGCGACATCGCGACGGTGGCCGCTCATGATCGATCCCCAGGGCCAGGCCAACAAGTGGGTCAAGAACATGGAGAAGGACAACAACCTTCATGTTATCAAACTGTCCGATTCTGACTTTGTGCGTACCCTTGAAAACTGCATTCAGGTAAAAATAAATAAAATAAAAAACATTCTCGTGCGAAATGAATGAATTGTGTGCAGTTTGGAACGCCCGTTCTGCTTGAGAATGTGGGAGAGGAGCTCGATCCGATTTTGGAGCCACTTCTGCTAAAACAGACGTTCAAACAGGGCGGAGCAACATGCATCCGACTGGGTGACGCTACCATTGAGTACTCTAGTGAGTTCAGGTATTTGCAATCTTTGAGTGTGCTTTTTATTTAATTGAAATTGTAGGTTTTACATTACGACAAAACTGTGCAATCCTCACTTTTTGCCTGAGCTGAGTGTGAAAGTGACAGTGTTGAATTTTATGATTACGCCCGAAGGTCTTGAAGATCAGATTCTGGGAATTGTCGTTGCAAAGGAACGACCCGAATTGGAAGAAGAGCGAAGGTACATTGTGAAGCTGATCGAAAGGATTCTTTTTGATTGGTTTGTGTGTTTTAGTCGACTGATTATTCAATCGGCGAAGAATCAGAAGACGCTGAAAGAGATTGAGAGTCGCATTTTGGAGGTATTGTCGACGAGCGAAGGGAATATTTTGGAAGACGAATCTGCAATTGAGGTCAGAAAAAGGAATACCATCTGTAAGATGTCATATTGATAAATTGTTAGGTTTTGTCGTCGAGCAAAGCACTTGCGACTGAGATTAGTGAGAAACAAGCGGTTGCAGAGGAAACGGAGCGCAGTATCGAGCAAACACGGAGGTTTGTGTGTTTATGTTTGTATTTGTGTTTTTTCTTTTCTTTCTCGAGTGTTGTTTGTGTGTTTGAGTCTCGGCTCTCACAATACTCTTAATTTTTTTTTTTTCCTTTTTAGTGGCTACCGGTCGATTGCCACACACTCGTCTGTACTGTTTTTTACGTTGGCTGATCTGGCGAGCATTGAACCGATGTACCAGTACTCGCTGGGCTGGTTCATCAATCTGTTTGTGCTGTCGATTGAGAATACGGAGCGCACTACAAATTTGGAGCAGCGATTGGCGACACTCGAAGCGCACTTTAAATATGCGCTGTACTGCAATGTGTGTCGATCGTTGTTTGAGAAGGACAAGCTGCTCTTTTCGTTCCTGCTGTGTGCCAATCTGCGTCGGGCGCAGGGTCGTCTGAGTGACGCGCATTGGCGGTTTGTGCTGACGGGAGGACTGGCTCTGGACAATGTCCATGCGAATGTGCACGCTGCGTGGCTGCCAGACAAGGCGTGGGACGAGCTGTGCCGTCTGAGTGACATGAAGCCATTTGATGGGCTACGCGAGCATATTTTGAGCCAAGGAGACGCGTGGAAGGCCGTCTACGATTCTGCAGTGCCCCACGAGATGCCTCTGCCGATGGGACCGCTGAATGACCTGGAGCCCATTGTGCGTCTGCTGGTGACACGCTGTTTGCGTCCTGACAAGGCAGTGCCTGCCATTGTGTCGGTGGTTGCCGGTGATTTGGGCCAGCGCTTTGTTGAACCGCCTCCGTTTGATCTTGCGGGGTCGTTTGCCGACAGCCACGCGTGTGCACCGCTCGTGTTTATCCTGTCGCCTGGCGCAGATCCCATGGCATCTCTTCTCAAGTTTGCCGACGACATGGGCTTTGGCGGCTCGCGCATGCAGACACTGTCGCTGGGGCAAGGCCAGGGCCCCATTGCGCAGGCGATGCTTGTCAAAGCAGTCAAGGAGGGCACCTGGGTGGTCCTTCAGAACTGTCACTTGGCCGTCAAATGGTATTAATTTTATTAATTAATAATAATAATTAATAATGATAAGAATTTTTTTTATTTCGTTTGTTTTGTGTGGTAGGATGCCGACCCTTGAGCGACTGTGTGAGGAGCTACGACCAGAATCGGTGCACCCCGATTTCCGTCTTTGGCTGACGTCGTACCCGTCGGATGCTTTCCCCGTGTCGGTGCTGCAGAATGGCGTCAAGCTGACCAACGAGCCGCCGAAGGGTCTCAAGGCGAATTTACTGCGCTCGTACCTGACCGACCCGCTGAGCGATCCGGCCTTTTTCAATGGCTGCAGCCAGGATCACGCGTGGGAGAAGATGCTCTTTGGTCTGTGCTTTTTCCACGCGCTTGTCCAAGAGCGTCGCAAGTTCTCTGCGCTCGGCTGGAACATTCCCTACGAGTTCAACGAGTCGGACTTGCGCATCTCGGTGCGCCAGCTGCACATGTTCCTCAACGAGTACGATTCCCTGCCTCTCCCGGCTCTCTCCTACCTTGTGGGCGAATGTAACTATGGGGGGCGCGTCACCGACGACTGGGATCGTCGCACTCTGAGAGCCATCCTCAAAAAGGTATGATATAAACTTGACACTTACGATTGAAATTGACGTCTTTATTTTGTTAGTTTTTCTGTACTGAGATTGTGTCGGATGATGCGTATCGATTCTCGGAGAGCGGAACGTACTTTGCACCGGCCAAAGGATCGTACGATGACTATCTAGCGTACATTAGAGGACTTCCTTTGGAGCAGCAACCGGAAGTAAGCAAGGAGTTTGAGTGAGGGAAAGAGAGAGAGGAGAGGAGAGGAGAGGGGAGGAGAGAGAAGAGAGATAGAAGAGAAAGAATGAAACAAAGTAGTAGAGAGAGAGGGAGAAAAGAAAAAAAATGCAGAGTGATAGAAACAAAGAGGCAGAATTTTTAAGTAAGTTTCTCGTTTTGCGTAGGTGTTTGGGATGCACACGAATGCAGACATTACCAAGGACCTACAGGAGACGCGTGTATTGTTTGAGAGTGTACTTTTGACGCAAGCAAAGGTGTCGAGTGGGAGTGGGAGTGCAGTGACGACGGATGAGATGGTAGACCGAGTGGCGTCGGATGTGCTGGGGAAACTGCCAGCGGACTACGACACTGCGGCGGTGTTGCGCAAGTACCCGACCGACTACAACGAAAGCATGAACACTGTGCTGGTCCAGGTACCAATCTATGTTGTAAACCGCTTTGAATGTTTGTTGTTCATCTGTGCCGTTCATGTAGGAAACCAAACGGTTCAACCGACTGACTTTGACAATCCGGACGTCACTCGAGCAGCTTCGCAAGGCAATCAAAGGACTACTGGTGATGAATGCGGAGCTCGAGGCTATATATGTCAGCATTTTGGCCAACCAGGTAACAATTATAACGTAATTCCCGTTGTTATTGTTGTTTATGTAATAATTTCTGCCTGTATTTTTTTAGGTTCCAAAAATGTGGCTCAGTCGGTCGTATCCGTCGCTGAAACCATTAGGCAGTTATGTGAATGATTTGGTTGCGCGTTTGAATTTCCTTCAGGTAAGAGAAGAAAAAGTGGAGGAGAACAAAAACAAAAAAAAACACTCATCACACTGTGTTCAGAATTGGATCGACAATGGGAAACCCGCTTGTTTTTGGATCTCTGGTTTTTACTTTACACAGAGCTTTCTCACTGGTTAGTGATAAAAAAAACAAACAGCAATAATTATTTTGTTAAAATTGACTGATCTAAATGGTGTTTGGTTTTTTTTAGGTGCACTTCAAAATTATGCGCGAAAACAGCAGATTCCCATTGACGAACTTGGGTTCAGCTACGAGGTGCTTGGCGACAGTGTACCTGAGACTGCACCGGAGGATGGAGTGTATGTGCGGGGACTGTTCCTGGAAGGGGCGCGGTGGGACCGGGAGCGGGCGCGTCTTGGGGACGCACTGGCCAAGCAGTTGTTTGACGCCATGCCCGTCGTGTGGTTGCGGCCCGTGCGCAAGACGGCCGCTGGCGAAGGCAGTGCTACTACTGTTGCTAGTAATAGTGGTGGTGGTAGTGGTAGTGGTGGTGGCGGCGGCGCATCGTATGTGTATGAGTGTCCGTTGTACAAGACGTCTGATCGTCGCGGAACACTCTCAACCACGTAAGGAATGTTGTGTGTGTCGATTGCTTAACTCGCGTTGACTCTTCTTTTGTGTCATTTTCTTAGGGGTCATTCGACAAATTTTATTACGAGCATTGCCTTACCCAGCAGCGAAGAGTCGTCCAAGTGGGTGTTGCGAGGTGTTGCTCTGTTGACACAATTGAGTGATTAATAATAATTTTTATTATAATATTACAACTTTGAGAATGAGAGAATGCCATACTCAAACTGAGTCAAACATAAAACAATGGGCAAACAATTCCCAAACTCCGAAGAGAAGACTCTAATTGATCGTCTTGCTTACAAAAGCATACAATTCAATTCAATTTATTATTTTCTCAGTTACTTTTCTCCAAGCGCTTCGCTCTCGTTTAGTTCTCTACATCTCACAGCTACCATGGACGGCGACGATTGCGATTTTGACCTTTCAGATTCGGTGAGTGAGCATATCATTTTGTTACCACCGCTTTCCCTCTCTCTCTCTCGGGTCACTATCTTGTTTCTCCCTTTACACTTCACAATCGTGTCCCCTTATCCAGCGGGAAAGGGTTGTCACTTTGATTCTGTTTATGTTGCGCTTTTTCTTTCGCTTTGAAACCATGGCAACGCGACTAAAACAAACTGTGTTGCACAGACTCGGTCCGAGTCGCCCTCTGCCTCTGAGGCCGAGCACAGCGACGGAGTTGTGACTCCAATTGAAGATCCACCATCGGACGACCACGACGATGGCGATGGTGAAACTGAGGTTGTCGCGACGACAACGGTCACAACAAAAACCTCCAGTGCGATAGCCGCTTCGTCTGAGAGCGACGGCAATGGGGGAGAAGAAGAGCAACAGCTGCATGGACCATTGAAGCAAGACAAGCGGCTGTTTGAAGAGCTCGTTGTTCGAGAGTACATCGCAGAGGTAACGCATAAGAATATCTTTTCTGGCTTGTGCTGACAACAAACCTTTTGCGCAGGTGAAGAAACGCCTGGAGCAACCCAAACACGCTTCACACCAACCACAACAAGAAGCATCACAAGGGGGTGGCCACAGCGCGTACGCTACTCGACCACAGACCAGCGCTCCTCGTCAGCGATCACGGTCTCTTTCCGCATCGTCGGCGTTTCGTCGCCACTCGGGCGGGCGGCCTCGCTCCTCTCGTCCACGTTCACGCGCTTCGTCCGTCTCCTCCACCGACTCGCCCTATTATAACCACAGCAGCAGCAACAGCCAGAGCATGCTTCTCATTGCGGCGGCCAGTAGTCGGGTGGGATCACACCCGCTGTACGAGACGGAGCGCGCGGCCGGCGTGCGCTTGCTTGTGCTGCGCAACGGAGCGCCGTCCACTGCCAAGGGCATTCCCATTGCGGCACGTTCGTGGAACGAATTTATGGAGCAGTGTCGTGCGCGCATGGGTGGCGGTGGAGTTCGCCGTGTCTTTGACCAGCAGGGCCAAGAGTTGTTTGACATTCGTCGGAGCATCTGTGTGCAACTCGACAATGGCACGGAGAAGTGGATCAAAGAGCGTCTAGGACGCGACGAGACTGTCTACGTGAGCGGTGGCGAGGCGTTTATCGATCCGTTTGAGGGCGAGCGCACGGCGACACAGAATCGCGCCAAGTGGAGTCGTGACGGCGTGATTCTGACGGCACGTCAACGACCGACAAGTGCACGCATGACGGAGCAGACGCGCGGACTAGAGGGCCACAAAGCAAAGCGTCTTCTTGTGTTTGTGAACGGACGCGCTGAGGGCGGTGCTGAACTTGTCTGGGCGGCGGGGGCTGTGAACAGTGTGGATCCACTGGCACTGCTCATGGACGAGTGTCAGACCAAGTTTGCCGGGCGACTGCGTGCACAGGCACGGGTGGCGTACGACATGCGAGGGCGAACACTCACGACCGAGACCATTGACAACGATGTGCACCAACTACCCGAAACACTACTGGCGTACGGTGGACGCGCGTGCGGTCCCGTGTGGATCAGCTGCGGCGAGCCCTTTGAGCCGCGCGGCGCGCGTGCCTGGCTCATGGACATTGAGGAGCGCATCAATGCGCGTCTCCATGGCGCCACTACGTCGCTCAAGCGATCGCTGGGCTCCGGCTACGCAGCCGACGTGGAAATATCTGAGGCACGTGTGACGAAACTTACGTCGGCACGCGAGGCCGCTCAGCGTCTGTACCGTTACATTCCCGAGGAGGAGAACACGACAGAGGGGGGAGGAGGGGACGGCGGGAGAGGCGATGGGAGGCGCAGCCGTCACATCCCGTTGCTGGAGAACGAAAAGTTGGCCGCCAGCAAGGACGAGACGGTTCCCGTACGACTGTACCCTAATGGTGCACACCGTGAGCCCGTGTCGCTTTTCTTTTCGGTGGCTACCTCGCAACGATCGCGCACGTCTCAAGCCGAGTACGAGCAGCTCGAAATGGCCCAGCTGTATGCCACTGCCACCGCCAAACTTCGCGTATCGACGGCGGTGCGACGCTTTTTCTTGGGCACCGGTCGTGAGATTTGTCGTGGCGCTGAGCTCCGTGCGCACTTTGAGAGCGACGGAGCGCCTGTGAGCCTTTGGTGCAGCCAAGGCGAGGAGTACATGCTGCCGGAGGTCGTGCTCGAGGCGGTGGGGCAAGTGGCGGAGGGACAGGATGCAAGCGGCTCGGTCATGTCGCTGTCGACGCTGAAGGCGGGCGCGGTGACAGTTGTTGACGTGAGTGAGGAGCTGGCGCGCGTTGAAGAGCAAATTGGGGAACGCAAGAAGTTCAAAAAGAAAAAGCAGAGTGTTGAGGAAGACGAAGGGAAAGAGAAGGAAGAGGTAGAGGAAGCGGACAACGAGTACGACCCGGTGATGGAGGAGCTGCGACAGACGCATACTACACTGAAGGGCTATCGTGGACAGACGCTGTTGCGGGTGTGCGATGGGGGTGGTAGAGCACAGTATGTAGTGGGAGAGACGGGCCTCAATGCGAAGAGCATTGGGCGACGCGATCAGCAGTGGGTGTTGACCCGCGACGGGTATATTGCGAGTTCACTGATGCCGGAGATGGTGCTCGCTGTGGTGCCTGAGAAAAGAAAGGACGCGGAGGAGGAGGATGCGGCGGTGGATGGGTATGAGAATGACTTTGAGAAGGAGGGAGGTGGGGAGGAAGAGGAAGGAACGACACGACAACGGCGCAGTGTGGTGTTGGCACGGAAGAATGAGGACGACGCGTTGCAGCGGTGGGTTTACCATAGCGATGGGACGGTTGAGTCGAGTGGCGCTGCAGGTCAACTGTTGACGTTGCGCGAGCGTGGTGTAGCAAGTCCGAGTGGCGACACGGTGACGGGCGTTGAGCACTTGTTGGACCTGAACAGCGGATCATTGGCGTCGACAGCACACGAGCTGTGTATCGAGGAGCGGAGCAAGGGACGGCATGGCGGCGCAACAACGGCACAGCGATGGGCGGTGAAGCAAGAGGAATCGGACGGGATGCTGCGCGATGGCTGGCGAAAGTCCAAGGTACGCTCGGCCGAGTGGAGTCGTCGGGCCCTCTCGTGGCCCGTCCACGGCGCGAACAGCAGCGAATGGGTCGAGGGAGTGTCGCGCCTCAAGGGACTTCTTGTGGCGTTTGCACCGCGAATGAAGGACACCCAGTCGTCGCGAAACAGTGCGCGTCTGGCTCCGTTACGTGTGCCGCGTCTGCAAGTGCTCCACCACGACCGCTGGGGTCAACGTCATCGGGCGGTCACTGTCACTGCGCCTTGTGCTCCCACACCTTCCACTGAAGCTGAGACGGGAACTGGAAATGCACAAGGGATGGCGATGACAGCAGCGACTACAGACAGCACTGTTAATGGACAGAAGACCAGCGAGTCGAAGCTGCCAGTGTCGCGCAAGATGAGCCGTCGAGCGCCGGCGTCGAGTCGCGAAGACGTGCAAACGTGGATGCGAGTGCATCAGTACGAGTATTCCGACAAAGGCGGAGAAGGGAGCGCACTAACGCCAGGGCAGCAGCAGCAGCAGCAGCAGCAGCAGCAACAGCAGCAGCAACAGCAGCAGCAGCAGCATCGAACGGCGACAGTAACGACCACTGATACCGATGGAACGGTGACGAAGAAGCGACAGAGTCGATCGAAGCAGTCGGATCAGCTTTTGGGGGTTTTGGCTCAGGCGACGACTGCGCTAGGGCTCGCGCAGGCGGCGCGGCGTCTGTTTGATGAGGAGCGAGTGGAACTGTTTTCGCTTGACGGGCTCAAGCGAGATCAACTGTGCTACGTGACGTGTGGTGAACCACTGGTGGGCACTAGCGAGTGGGAGACGCGACAGGCGCGCTACCGACGTATCAAGTCGGAGATGGGCGAGCCAACGAGCTTTGCGGAGCGACTGCGAGACAACCACCGGGCGCGCATGAGGGTGCGGGTGCATCGCAACGGAGAGGGTGGAGAGAGTGCGGTGGTGACGGTGAATAGCATTGATGAGCTGCTGGCGGACGCAACACGCGCACTGTCATTGCCCATTGCGGCCAAACTGGTGTTCCGACGGACAGGGGAGCGAGTGGAGTCGCTGAGTGAGCTTGTGAGTGGCGAGAGTGGTGGTCGTAATGAGGATGGGAGCAACAGCGGGAGCAGTGATGAGGTCGACGTGTGGGTGACGAGTGGCGAGCGACTGCGTGTGGGTGCGGGCAGTGGGGCGGTGCAGACTCTGCGGGAGAAGATCAAGCGTGAGCAGCACTTGTTGCGACGACTGGGAGAGCGACGGATGCGCGATGGAACGGGGGCAGGTGCGGCTCCGCTGGAGGAGGAGGAGCGTATTCGGGCATACATTGAGCGCTTAGAAGGAGAGTTGAAGGAAGCGGAGCGACGGGTGCACGCGCGGGTGTTTGGCAAGCCGAGTGAGCGGGTGTCGCAGCTGTGTGTGCGAAGTCGACGTGAGGGCGGTAGTGGTGTGCAGGACGACAGTGTACTGCCCAATGCGGTGCGAGTGCAAGTGCGCGAGAATGGGACGGGCAACCGTCTGATTCAGCCAGTGATGGTGCATGCGAGTGACTTTGGAGAGTTTCTCAGTGAGTGCACGCGTCGTGTGGGCATGGCCTTGCCCTGTCGACGCGTGTTTGCTGCGGATGGGCGCGAGCTGTTTACGTACGGTGAGCTGGCTGACGTGGCGCGCAAGGGTGAGATAGTCTGGGCGAGTTCGGGTGCCCACATGATGGACGACCGTTTTGTGCGCGAGCAGATTCGTGCGCGTGCCCAGTGGACCAGTGAGGGACTGCAACAGCCGGGGTCGTTTCGGCGCAGTGGCAGTGGTCGCAGTGGGAGAGGCAGTGGCACGAGCGGGCGCTTTTACGCAGGCTCCTACTCGGCCATGCCTGCGCCGCGCATTACCGATCGGCCTTCGTCGGCGGGCGCTTCTTTGGGAACGAGTGGCGTTGCGTCGTTGAGCGTGCGACCCGTGACAGCGGGACGCTATGGATTGAGTGGCGGTGGTGGAAGCGTGTCGTACTCGTCGGCCGCCGCGTCCAGTGGTGGTGGTGGCGGTGGTGGTGGGCGCCAGTTCTATTCGACGGCGTCGATGCCAACGACAACGACGGTGACTTATACTTATGGGAGGGTGTGAAAATGAAAATTATTTAACAATCGAAATGTCAAAAGAGAAGCACAATACTTTTGCCGTAGCTGCCCGTAGACTTTGAATAATTAAGTGAAGAAGAAGACATAATGTGAAAGTGTATAAGAAAATAATAATAGTATTATAAGAAAAATATACTATAATAAAAATTAATATTATTATTAGTATTATTATTAATAGAGAATCGAGCTTTATGATTCGTTTGAAATGTCCTTGTTATCAGTTGTCAATGAGTTCATTGAGTTGTTTAATTATTTTTAATTTTTTCTTCCTTTTGTCTTACTTTGGTCCACAATGAGTATGGGCGACATGGACGAGATCCCTGAGCCGCCGATGCCGCCGCCGCCGCTCCCGCAAGTGCCTCCAGCCGACTTGGAGGAGAAACGCCGACAGCTCAACACTCTCTTTGGCTTCTCGAAATGGAAGAGCCACGTGACGCAGCGGGAGCTCAGTCAAAGGTATGCGTGCGTGTGTGTGTGTGCGGGGGTGTGTGGCGCGCAGACTGACCGTCGTCCGCCCCAGATCAACCATTGTGCAGGACCTCTACCGCGAACCGCGCATTCCGTCGCGCCAGGCCATCTCTGCGTCGTTTACCCTCGTCAACACCATTACCGTTGGTAAGCACTACCCCGTCACAGTGAATCTGCTCTTGAACGCCAATTCATTGTTCCGTTTCAGTCGATTTTTTGTCACCGCTTTGTCGTCTTTTTTTTTTTGAATTGATTTTTGACTCTTTCCGCTGTTTCAGGCAACATTGCGTACCTTCTGTTTGTTGGATGGTGGCTTTCCTTTGTGTATGTGCTCTTTGGTAGGCATATGATGATGTGTTGAGGAGAATGTGACTTTTTTTCAACATCACTCTAAAATATTGTATTATTGCATTGTTTATCATTTTCATTATGATTGTTGTCCAGCTTGTCTTTTCGCCGTCTCCATAATTGGATGGAACTACTCCAAGCTGTGTTTCCGCCTGGCTGGCTTCTTCCTGTGGCCCTTTGGCAAGTTTCTGCAACGACCAGCGCCCTATGTCGTGTTGCTCGACGACGAACCCGTTGTGGGGGAGACGAGGCGCGCAGCGCGCGAGCGCGCGAGCAGCAGTATCACCATTGACTCGTCCACGCTCCAGAGCGAACCGCTGCTGAGAGGCCACCAAGGCCATCAAGAGGTGGAAATGGGAGGAGAAGATGAAGAGGAGGAGGAGGAGGAAGGAGGAGGAGGAGGAGAAGGAGAAGAAGAAGAAGAAGAAGGAGAGGGAGAAGGAGAAGGAGCGAGCAAACCATGTGTGGTTGCGCATCAACAAGAACGACAGCAGACAGTGCGTACTGGCTACGGCACAATGACCATTGTGGCACCCTCACCCCAACAACAACCACAAGATGACAGCTCGTCTCTCCACGAGTCTCCCGACAACACTATTCGGCTCTCCTCACGCGTCTCTCGCTCCGCCTCAGTCCATTCAACCCTCTCTCTCAAACAGAAATCTCTCTTGAAACACCAGCAGCAACGGAGCCACTCATCCACCAATGGTGGCAGCGGCGACGAAGCGCCCCTCACCACTGCTACATCACTCAATCTTGCGAGTCGCTCAGTCCCTTCTTCGTCCGAGGGTCCTGATGATACTGAACAGTTGGGCTTTGCCGTCTGGTGTATGTTCTTTGCGCCCATTTTGGTCTTTTTCCATATTGTTGCGGCGTTTCTCACATGGATGAGTGTCGTGATGATTCCCATGTCAAAGGTTAACAGTCGCATTGATCAAGTGTTTAGTGCAAACAATTTTAACCCGAATTCTCTCTCAGGTGACATGGACCACCTGGTGGGAGTTGTTTAGGCAACCAACGTCACTGGTCGTGGGTAGCATCGGCACTGAGCCCCAGCCCGGCCATCAGGTTGTCGTGTGTACGTACCAGGCTGTCAACAGATACTACTACAAATACTCTGTTGGCGGAATGAACGTCGTAAGTCTCTCTTTCTCGATCGCGGTCTGTCTCATTGTCAAACTGACTCGCTGTCTTTCTTACTCTTTGCTCACTGCCTGACTCACTCTCTGACTTTTATTTTAAGTGCCTGGTTAACTTCATTCCGTTCATTGTGTGTGCTCTTCTCTTTGGATATGTTCCTGGAATGAAAATTGACGATATGAATCTCATTTTTGCGGTAAGATCCAAACACTACTCTAATAATAATTATTATTTTTATTACTATCTCACTCTGTCTCAATATAATTACATTGTCTTACTCATATTCTAATCATCCACTTACTCAACGTACCAGCTTAATAAAAAATCAATCCATCAATCGTTCACAATCTCACCTCATTAATCAATTTTGTACACTGTCACTTGACTCGCACCCAACGAACCTCTCACTCACTCACTCAATCGCACTCACTCAATCGCACTCACTCAATTGCACTCACTCAATTGCACTCACTCAATTGCTCTCACTCAATCGCACTCAGTCACTCAATTTCACTCAATTTCATTCACTCACTCAATCGCACTCACTCAATCGCACTCACTCACTCAATTTTATTCACTCATTCATTCCACTCACTTATTTAATCGCTTTCGCTCTCTATGCCTTTAGCTATCGGTGGTTGCGGTGGTTCCCGTGGCGTTCTACATTGGAGCGGCTATTGAGTGTATTTCTGTCCAGTCCACTTTTGCAGTTGGTGCGGTCATCAATGCGACTTTTGGCTCTGTCATTGAGCTCTTCATCTACTACACTGTAATGAATTTGGGTGTGCATTGTGATCGTTGTTGATTGGTTGTCTTTTGTAGTCTTTGAGAAAAAGCTATTTGACTCTGGTTCGAGCATCACTGACTGGCAGTCTTCTCGGTCTGATGCTCTTCATCCCCGGACTCTGTAAGGACTTCGCTCGGGCTCTAACCATAACCCCCTAACTCTAATTATAATGTCAATAACCCTAACCCAAATGCTCATTCAGGCATGGTCATTGGTGGCATCCGTCACAAGAAACAGCGCTTCAACGCCGCATCCGCTAGCGTCTCCTCTCTTCTCCTTTTTGTCTCAATCATTGGCGCGTTCACTCCAAGCTTCTTCCAAAAGGTACGCAGCAAAGTCAAATCATTCACATGTACACACTCACCCTTACACTTACGCCCTGCATATAATGCATTAGATCTACGGAATGCACTCCATCACATGCGACCTCTGCACTCAAAACGTCACAGTGGCGCGTCAACAGTACTCCCAGCTTATCTTCAGCGCAGACGCAAACGTCCAAGATACTCCAATTCACTGTGACAACTGTGACTTTGTTCAGAGTCATTTGGGCGCTGATTCGGTCTACACAGACTCCACTCTCCCTCTCACTTATGGTGTCAGTGTTTTACTTCCCATTGCTTATATTATCGGTCTCATTTTCACTCTTAAGGTCAGTTTTTTCATCAACCTCTCGTTTGTTATCTTTTTCTGACACACTCACGCACCAATTTTAAACACATTTCTTGCGATCCGTTTTTGTTTTTGACGCACTCACACACGAACTGTCTTATCTACACACTTACTCTCTTCTCACTCTCACCTCTCACTCTCACTGTCACTCATCCTTCCCCCCCATCTCTCTTTCTCACACACACATACCTCAGACCCACACATACATCTACGAACCCTCGCCGCCTCCCCCTACTGCGTCTCTCGATCCCCCGTCTTCCTCCTCCGCTCCACATCACTCCACGCCGCTCTGGGGTCGTGGTCTCTCTGTCACCATTCTCCTTATTGCCTCTGTCACGATGGCCCTTCTTGCTGAGCTTATTGTTGATAATCTCGGGGGTGTTCTGGAAGCAACTGGTTTGGGTCAGGAGTTTGTTGGTACGCTCACAATTACATGCACTGGGCTGTTTTTGTGTCTTGCCACGTACTCACTGGCCATTTTGTTTTGTCTCCGTCTCTTTTAGGAGTGACAATCATTGCGATTGTGCCTAACATTGCGGAAATCATCAACGGGATTCAGTTTGCTCTCCAAGACAACATTGAATTGAGGTACGCACTCCGTCGGTCAGTCAGTCACTCACTTTGCTCTACCATGGTCCTCTAGCATTGAGATTGGGTATTCCATTGTGGTGCAAGTGTGCCTCATCCAAATGCCCGTTCTCGTGGCCATTGGGGCCATCATGGACATTTCGTCGGGCGTTCAGTCCTTTCCCCTCATTTTTAATGATCTTCAGATTGTTCTAGTGTGTACGTCTCAATGACTTTGACACACCGAGAGTTCTAATTCGACTGTTTTTTTTCATTTGGTTTAGTGCTGAGTGTGTTTTTGAGTAATTATGTGCTTCAAGACGGATCAAGTAATTACTTTCAGGGGTCTGCAATGCTCGCATTTTACCTTATTGCCATTATGTAAGAAAACGCACGGAGAGAGTTTGAGAGTTTGAGAGTTAGAGAGGGTGAGTGAGTTGGAGAGTGTGAGCGAAACATTGATTGGTCTTTTTTTCCTGGCAATTGGCGTAGGGCCTTTTACTGGAGTCCGACAAACGTGGTTGGTTGAAATAGCGAGTCGTTTGTCATCTGAATGTAATGTATAAAGCTAACATTTTAAATAAATTAGAAGGAGTTTACTTACGCGACTCATTTCACAAATCACATTTGATCACACACTAATAATTTTGATTCATTTTGCAATATGGCCAACTCAACTGAAATGTACTCTGGGATGCACAGCGCCAAGCCCAGCAGCCGTGTGCTAGCGCCGCCCGGCGGTGGAAGTGTACAAGTTCATCTCTCTCTCTCTCTCTCTCTCTCTCTCTCTCTCTCTCTGCTCACTCGCTGCCTCTCGCTGTTTAGTCCAACATTTTTGGATCGTCGTCTGCTTCGGAAACGGCCCAGCCCGCGCGACGCACTCCCGACAACTCACAGACACAGTAAGAAGTGAGCAAAAAAAAAAAGAGAAGTGGCAAACATTTGAATGTGTGTTTGGTTATACAGTGAGTCTTCGGTGACTGCGCAGGAGACACAGCCAGGCACTACTGGAAAGAAATACTTCCACCACGCACAGTCCCATGCGCCCTTTGCACAGGACAGTGACAAAGTAAGTTCAGATTTCAAAAAAAAGAAGAGCAAAAAAACCGTTTTTGTGTGTTGCACTCAATGTCAAAACCGCCAAACTCAATGTGCTCGCGAGACCACCCGAGCATTGCGAGTGTGTTATGTTTGATGTGTTTGTGGCGTTACGTTGCCATCCAGTGGCTCCTTCGTCGACAGTGTGTCTTTGTTCGTATTTTTTTTTTTGAATAATTATTACTATTGTTATTTGAAATGACTCCCGAATTGACACTTCAACGACACTGCGCTGTATTTTCAATGTAGCCTGCTGCTGTGACGGTGACTGCGTCGGAGAGAGCACGGCAGCAACAGCGAGGATGTGGCGATATCTTTGGCCAACAGACAGCGACGACGAGTGCGGCGCATGCACCCGCACCTGTGGCTGAGGCACGTCCGGTGTCGCGCGCACAGGAATTCTCCGAGCGCAATCGTTCGGGACACGGGAACATTCTGTCGAGCGAGAGCACGGCCGCGTCGACGTCGCAACGAGTGGGTTCAGCTGCGTCGCACCGCGAGCGTGCGGGTCACGGCAATCTGATTACGGGAGAGATGACCGACATGCAACCGATTGCCATCACCGCTCAAGTTAAGGCGGAAGCTGATCGCGTTGCAAACGCCAAGAGGGAATTGCGCACCGGCACACGCGTCCGCCAGCCTCCGGGCGGCGCTTCGTCGGGGCTCTGGTGAAAAATTGTTTTACCAAAGAACATAAATAGTTGACTGTTTCACGTTGTGTCTTTGTTTTTGAAGGGAAAAAGAGTACAATAGGAATAATGAAAGAAGAAAAGAGAAAGAAAAAGAGAAAGAGAAAGAGAGAGAGAGTGAGGAGAGTGAAAGAAACAAAGTGATGGAGAGAGAGAGAGACAAAGTGATAGAGGGAAACAAAGTGAGAGAGAGAGAGAGAGAGAGAGAGAGAGAGAGAGAGAGAGAGAGAGAGAGAGAGAGAGAGAGAGAGAGAGAGAGAGGAGAAAGAAACAAAGTGATAGAGAGAGAGAGAGATCAGACAAAGCGGTCCTGGTCAGGGAGTGAGGCATAGCCGGCCGTGATGGTCTGAGACATTTCTCTTCGGACGTGCGGACACCAGTTGCAACGGAACATCGTTTTGGGACGGTACACGAGCAGACAGCCCGCAAGCCACAGCGAACATACCGAAATGGTCACTGCAAGTGTGAGTGCTACATATCGATTGAGGGAGAAAAAAAAAGAGTGTTAGTGTTTGGATGTCATACAACTCATGTCACATAACATTTGAGCGCAGTCACAGTTCCGCTGCAATTTGACGTGCGTCACACAACCAATATAGAATGGTGGACCCACGGGGAGCAGGCAGAGGGGACAGCGGTGCGTGTTGGACGAGTGTGACGATGAAAACGCGTAAGAGTGTTTTTCATCGGATAGTCACTCGTCTCGTCAAAACGAAGTCATCAAGGCAGACTCAGAGAACAGAAGCGCACACGGAGAGGGTCAGAGCCCGCGGGGGCGGGGAGGGGAGGGGACGCAGACAGCGCGATAGAGCGTGCGTGAGTGTGTGAGTGTGCACGAAAGGAAGGGTTGTGGTTGTGGCGCACTGTGCCGTCCCTGTGCCGCGCTCTGAGGCAGCGAGAGTGCATATGCAGTGCTGGTGATCGATTCAAAGACCCGCGGGAGTGCTGCAGGCCCGCGTGAGGGGCAGCAAGGAGCAGAAACGACGAGCAGAGTGAGCAACAGCCGTGCGCGTCGTACCCAAGTCAGGCGCAGCCAAGGGTCTTCTCCCGTCGGTGATGATGTTGGTCCAGGGCACTTCTGTCGGCTGGGGTGTTGGGTTGACTTGCGCAGCGGCGCAGGAGGCGAGGGAGAGGAGCGCAGCGAAGAGCGTCGCTATTACGAACGATGCCATTGGGTTCTCGACAAGGGCCTTGCGCGAGCTGGGTCTGGGAACACGGAGAGGCGAAAATGCGTGGCAGTGACCGTTTTAGGCAAGAGTATCAGACTGAGTGTTTTGATTTTACGACAAGAACAAAACAAACTGTCTGAGCGTCTGAAACACTGAAACTCACAATGATTAAAATATTGATTATTCTTTTTACATTTCTTATTGCTCTAGTTTGTAGCACGTTGTAACGAGGGAGTCGGTGTTCCTGATGAGCGACAGGGAAGTGCAGTCGACCAACGACGATGCGAGTCTTGCCAAACAGTGCGTGAAGAGTGCGCTGTCCTTCAAACGGTCCTGACTCGCTCTCTCTGTGGTCTATGCAGCTCTGCCGTCGCCGCAGGGTACTGGAAGGACCCCTACCTGCCATATTTTGTCAAGAAGCCGGTGCGCGTGCCGCCGTTGATGAACAAGGGTGCGTTGTGTTGTGTTTGGGGAGTCGCTCTCAAACCCGCTCTTGCGCGCAGGATACTACACCCGCGTGCAGGCCGTGCGCCGCATGGTCGATATGTTCCTTGCCCTTCCCTGCCCGAAGAAGCAGATTGTGAGTCTGGGCGCTGGTTTTGACACTCTCTTTTGGCGTTTAAAGGTCCGAATAAATTGTTATTCGATCGGTGAACTCATCTTTTATTCTTGTTGTCAGGCGGAGAAGGAGTCTATTGCGGGTCTGACCTACTATGAAGTGGACTTTATGGAAGTGACCGCAAAGAAGTGTGCGATCATCGCAAAGAACGCACAACTCAAAGAACCGCTGAAAAACTTCAAAACAGGTCAGATGTATAAAGTTGTCTCTCTGTTGTACTGACTGTTATATTTTTAGACGGATGCCGAGTGGAATCGGACGAGTACTACTTAGAAGCAGCTGATCTGCGCAATCTCGAACAACTCGAGGAAACCCTTGTCAAAAGAGGACTCAACAAATCGTAAAAGGAAAGCAAAAAAGGAGAAAGAGACTCACTTTTTATGTGCAGAATTCCAACTTTTTTTCTTGCTGAATGTGTCTTATCGTATCTCTCACAATCAGTACGCGTCACAATCAATTGATTTTTTGTATTTGTTCTCTTTTCTAATAATTGGTATACTACCTTTCAGACTGTCGAGTCACTTTTGAAATGGACCGCACAATTTCCACAAAACATTTTTCTCAACTACGAACCAACCAATCTACTAGATTCCTTTGGTTCAACAATGTTACAAAACTTACAGGTCAATCGTAACCAACAGAAAAATATTGAACTGAAAAGCGCATTGATTTTTTTTATAGAGTCGTGGATGTCCATTACTCTCACTATCTTCGTGTCATTCGCTGAGCACACAACGCAGTCGGTTCCATAATGCACTCTATGGCTCAGTCTGTGCACTTACAATGGACTCGGTGTTTGACAATGCGTTTCCTAAGAAGGAAATTGACCGGTATCACTCACTGACTTACTTATACTTATTATTGTGTTCAGTCCTGAACTCATTGTTGTTTATTTATTTGACTTTTGTGGCGCACTCAGTGTCACTGATGAATTTTTATTCGTTTTTGATGTAGGGTGAATCGACTGGAAATGTTTGACGAATGGGAAGAATGGCATTTGGTCATGTCACACTACTGCTTTGCGTATGATCATACCCAAAACACGACACACCGACACACCGACACACTTACTCGCACACACACTGACTCACACACTGACTCACACACTGACTCACACACTGACACACACACTGTCTCACACACTGGCTCACACACTGGCTCACACACTGGCTCACACACTGACTTACACACCGACACACACACTGACCCTGGCAACGAAGTTTACTCACTCACAATTTAATTCATTCACTCACTGACTGATTCACACGCGAACTCACACATTCACTCACACTTTTAGATATGCCTTCAATGACTCAGCTCAAGTGGGACTGAGTAGTGTCTCATTGGGCATTGCAGAAGCGCCTGAGTCGACTCAATCACGCTCGCTCAAGTACATTGATTGAAAGGGGAAAAAAATAAATAAAATGTACTTTTTCTCTGAATAACATCAATTAAACGACAACAAAGCCCCAGAGATGCTCTGCCGTCTTTAGTCATAATAAGACGTAATAAATTTAATAATAATAATAATAATAATAATAATAATAATAATAATAATAATAATAATAATAATAATAATAATAATAATAATAATAATAATAATAATAATAATAATAATAGTAATAATAATAATAATAATAATAATAATAATAATAATAATAATAATAATAATATAAACTTTGGGTAATTTTCGTACCGAAGAAAATGTAAATTGATCAATTTGGGAAATCATATTGAATTGAGCCGAGAATTCGACCAAACGAGAGAGACTGGTGGAAGCAAAGCCAAAAATGGTCGAAAGAGTCGTAAGTGAATTGGTATCGAGATTAAGCGTTTCGAGAGACGAGAGCGAAGCAAATGAGTTTGGAGCAATGGTTTCAATCGCATTGCCTACGAAAAGAAGAGATTGCTATCAGAAACAAAAGTGTCTTATGGGCAGTGATTACCTTCCAAATCGAGCTCCACGAGCGAGTTAAGGTATAGGAAATCGTTTTCGAGCACTTGAGACAAAAGATTTCCATTCAGTTTCAAAAATTTTAGACCTAAAATATAATGAATGAAAATTAATTATTGAGAAATATAATAATAATTATTGTACTTGTTCGCGTTGTTTTTGGTCTTACTTGTGAGGGAAGTAAAAAGACCAGAAGAGATGAAACGAATGGAACAAAAGGACAAATCCAAAACCTCCAAATTGGATTGGGAACGGAAAAGAAGAGGGTCCGACAGAGAGATAAGGAAGGAACGCGCAAACGACAGACGGGTGAGATTGCGCAGAGCGTGGAAGGGACGAGAGAGGAGAAAGGACTCCTGAGAGGCACCAGAGTCTGTGAGAGAGAGTGAAGAGAGGGCGGTTGTGTCGTTGAAGAGACCCGGTGGTAGTGGACGTGTTGAGAGTGCGCTGAGGGTCAGTGTTGTCAGGTGAGTCAGACCCGCAAAGAGTGCTATAATGGGGGGGTGGGGGGTGGGGGGGGGGAGATGATAATTATTATGAGAGAATAAAGTGGTATTAGTGATTGATTGTGTGTACTTGGGGGGATGGATATCTCGCCGGCTTGTTGAAGATCGATTGTGGAGAGAAGGGGAGTGTGAGCAAAGAGAGTGGAAGGGATTGATTTGAGGGAGTTGTGTTGGAAGATAAAAGAGCGTAACTGGGGGGTGTGAAGGAGAAGGGTGGAAGGAAGGGAGGAAATGACATTGTCGGAGAGGTCGATTGTGGTGAGGTTGGGCTGGTGGGGAAGAAGGAAAGGGGGGAGGGGGGAGGGAAGGTTGGACTCTGTGATAGATAGGATGGTGAGGGCGGGGAGGGTCGTGAAGGAGGTGTTGGGGGCAATTGTGACCTGAAGGAGGTTGTTAAAGGAGAGGGTGGTAAGAGATGAGAAGGGGGTGGGAAAGGTGTTGTTTTGCAGGGTAAAGGGGCTGTTGAGGGAGGTGAGTAGGAGGGTGCGCAGAGCGGGGGCAAAGGAGACGTTGAGGGGTGGGACGATGGGGGAGTCGGAGATGGAGAGGAAGGAGAGGAAAGGAAGACTGGGCGGGAAGATGCTGGCAAAGTCAAGTAGGGTGGAGGTAGCGCCATAGGACAAAGCAAGGTGTGTGAGGAGTGTGTTGCCTTGACACAGTCGGTGTTCTTGTGTGGCTGGTTGCAGTCGTTGCACTTGAAGACTCAGCGCTACAGAAAATAAAATTAATAATAATAATAATAACAACAACAATAATAACACACAAAAAATAATATTATAATAATAATAATTATTAATTATTATAATAATAATAATAAGACGTATCAATTTGACAAGTTTTGTAAATGCAAGGCAATCAAAATAATAAGAATAACATTACTTTGCAGATGTGGGAGTGGCTCGAGAATTCGCATGTCAAACCCATTGAACCCGTTAATGAAGGACGAATTGAGGGTCAGGTGCTTGAGTGTGGCGTTGAGCGGAGCAAAGGCGTCGAGGTGAGCGGTGTTTTTGACATAGAGACCGTCAAACGCGAGTGTTTCGAGGGAGGCAAGTCCTTCAAACGCAGAGCGAGAGAGGTTCACGACGAGCGGATAGTACCACACGATCTCGCGAAGGTGTGCTAAGCCGCTAAAGACGCCGTCCAAGGTAGTTTCGTTGCTTGCTGCAATGGCGCCGCCAAGCACAACGCTCTCGAGCAGGGGAGTGCCGGCGAAGAGGCCTGGCGGATAGTACGCGCTCTGGAGTGCGTTGCCCTCGAAAACACGCAACTTCGGGTTGCCGGCGAGCAGGTCCGGCTGTATCAGCAGCATGAATGACTCGGCAAGCGACAACACCTCCAGATTCACGAGGGGCGCAAGAGACGCGGCAGAAAGTGTCTCAAGTTGGCTCATCTGCGACATCACGAGCGTGTGCAGTCGAGAGAGCCCGGCAAAGGCGCTGTCGTCAACTGTGCTGACGGAGGACGATGTCAGGTCTAATGTAGTAAGATTGGGGGCAAGCGCAAAGGCGTTTGCGGGCAACTGGCTGATGGGATTGGACGAGAGATCGAGCAGCGTAATGTCGCTCGTCAGTCGGATCGCCGTCACACTCTGGATCCCAATGCCCGAACAGCGGGCAGCCGTGCCCCCTCCATCTCCCAGCGGATCTGGCTCGCAGGCACATATGAGACATACGGGTTGTGAAACCTGGCCGTTGGCGACGGCGAGCATCAGCAGCAAAACGAGCATGATCAATAATAAAATTAATGAATACTCCTCGTAATTGAACATTAATCTCTAGTCAGTGCCACTTTTAATTTTCATTTCTTGAAGCCATTTAGTCTATACTCATTACTCTTAAGTCTAATAAATCGATTTAAATTTTAATGGCTTCCGTCACGCGACAGTTGCCGGCTGGCAATATCTTGTTTTGACAGAGGTGCAGCAAAATCAAAAAACTGTGCTTGGTAGTGAAAGTTGCAGCAGAGCTGCTCTTGCGCGTTGGCTCCAATTGGACCATATGTACATGACGCATCGTGGCAGCCGGTTCGCCCCCCCATTGCCGTTCAACACCGTGATGGAGACGAGCTGCCGGCGCGAGTGTCTTCGTCTTTGAAAGCGAAATGACAGGGAAATGACATTGACCCTCAAAATGATGTGTCTGAAAAAACTGGCAAACTCTGAAGAATCGCAATTCAAAATAACAATAATAATATGTATAATTATTACTAATGAAATGTACCCCAGAGAAAGGAAGGCAAAAAAGCAAGACTTTTCGAAAGAAGTACACCGTGCGAAATGAACCACCGAACCACGAGAGTGATTCAGCAATTCACATGTACGCGCGCGCGCATGTGTGTGGCGTATGTGTGTGCAGAAGAATACCAAAAAGGAAACGAGACGCACCGCAGTATGAATGGGACAATTCACTCACAAAACAAACGGATTGCAGAGAGAGAGCACTTCAACGTGACAGAGCAAGAGCAAGACAGACAAAAGACACTAAGAAATGCCTCTGTTTCTCTTTGCCTTTCTCCAGCCACCCAAAAGAGGGTGCAATAGTGGTAAATGAAAGTGGAATACAATGCAAAGCAAGCCAAACATGTGAAGAAAGAGAAGCGCAACAGGAGGTTTGAGTGGGGTACACTGGCAAGGAAGGGGGTGCCACCACGAGAGCGCGCGAGGCGAACCTACACAGATTGGTCAAATCAGTCACGAGTCAAGACGAACAACAATAAACTGTCGTTGTGAGTGAGTGTGTGTGTGTGTGTGTGTGTGTGTGTGTGTGTGTGTGTGTGTGTGTGTGTGTGTGTGTGTGTAAAAGCAAGAGAGGGAAAGTGATAGAGGAAAAAAGAACCAAAAGGGAAAAAGACAACGATGTGGTCTACCACTCTCTCTCTCTGTTCTCTATCTCTTTTGTTTCCTCTCTCTATCACACTTTGTTTCGTTGTGTTGTGGGTAGTGTGCTTTGTTTTATATACCTTGAGTGTGACGTCCTTTCCAAATGTGACGTCGCCCGTCACCGTGAGATGGTCCAGCTCAAGGATGTTTGGGATGGTGGAAAAGCGAGGAAGCATGTCGTTAACCTTGGTAAAGTGGTCGACGCCCAGCTTGACCAGCGGTACCGTCGAAAACATCCGCTTGCTGTTCATCAGCAGAGTCCCATTCTCCTGGAATCACACCGGAGGGCGAGTGTTTGAAAAAGAAATTATTATTATTATTATTATTTTAGTTTCGTACTTGCTGGTAGAGATCACTCTTGACAAGAAGCAGGTCAGACGTGCCCTTGACAGGCAAGAAGCGGGAGCGAGGCACGTTGATACCGCGTGCGCCGTCAAAGTGCTTGATGGCAGCGCCCACGGCCGTCTCAAGTTGGATCACCTTCACGCCCGCCTTGGTCGTCTTGGGGTTCACAATGATCTCCATCTCCAGCGCCCCTCGCTCCACCAGCGCCTGCAGTGCGCTGATTTTCACCCACAGGTTGTTTGTGTTGAAGATAGGGAACTTCTTGATCGACTTGAACTCTTCAGTGTGTCCAGCAGGAACCTACATGCCCAATACAATACTTTGAGAACAAGGTATTTCACACACAACACACATACAAACATACATGTATACTTACACACACACACACAATGTATACAACCTTTCTTCTCTCTTCACTTTGTTTCTCAATCTCTCCCTCCTTTCTCTCTCTCTTATCACTTTCGTTTCCTTTTTATCTCTGTCTATTGTTTCTCTCTCTCTCCTTTCTCTTCCTCTCTCCCTCCTTCCTCTTTCTCCCCTCCTCTCTCCCTCCTTTATCCCTATCTCCCTCCCTCCAACATCTCTTTCATACCTGAGCAAGCTCAAGGAGACGAGTACAGCCATCGTACTTGCAGAGAGTGCCGCCCTTGACGTCGGCACGGGTCTTATCGGTGACCTCCATGATAAAGTTGCAAGGAGGCTCGTCGTCGGCCTCGTTGCCGTTCATCATCATGTTGAGGATGTTGCAGTCGACCGTCGCCCCTAGGTTGTCGGCGTTGGAGATGAACAGGCACTCGCGCCCGACCAGCTCTGGTTCTTCCAGCAGCCCACTGCGGCACAGCGACTCGTACAGGTCACCGTGGCCCGGTGGGTACCTGTGCAACAACAAACAAGAGAGACAAGGGTGTGGAGTGTGTGTGTGTGACAAAGTGAAGAGAGAGTGTGTGTGTATGTAAGTGGTGAGAGTGTATACATATGTGTGTGTGTGTGCTGCGCTCTCCCTGGCCTTACCATGCTTCATTGCGGTCAAATTCTTGCGCTGCCGGCAGCATTGTGTCCTTACTGATGCGCGGACATTTCGATTGGTTGAAGGTTTTAATCTAAAATGCAGACAACAAGGTACTTAGACAAGTTTACACTTTTTTCGGTCCTACCACAACGTTGCGACTGTTGTACTTTCCCAAGATGCGCTTTGTCTCCACATCCGTGTTGAAAGAGTTCATGAGCACCAGTGGCACATTGACATCGTACTTTGTGTTGAGGGTCTAGGCTCAAGCAAGAACATTAGAACACTCGCACAGCTAACCCTAACCCCTACCTCAATCTGCTTGACGGTCATGTCGAGGAAGGTCATGTTGTCACGCACTTCAATGGCGCTCTTGGGACCCGTGCATCCCATCGTGGTGCCCAGCCCTCCATTGAGCTTGACAACGACCTGCACAAATTTGCGTCACCACATATCATTCTTCCGTTTACACATCTTCCGCTCCATTGATGTACCAGCTTGCTCAAAAGACGCGAGATTTGCGCTGCATCCGTGACAGCAGTCAGGTTGTCGTACAGCTTGAGCTGAAAACACAGCAGCCGCAGAGTGTGCAGTCGTTTCAAAATATTATGTTTTTTTCTTGCATCTCTTTGCAGGTTTCTTTTTCTCGACCTCCTACCTCGTTGCTAGGCACCGGCGTGATCGCTTCCCAATTGATAGCGTGGTTGGGCGCGGCAACAAACCGCTTGAACAGCCTTTCGTAGGCGGAAAAGCCTTCAGCAGCAGTCTATTCAACGCACAGCGGTTAGATGGAATATTCACCTCGCACAACGCTCAATTTAGACGCACAACGCAACGGAGGCCGTTGATACCTTGCGCGTGTCGTCGTCGTCGATCTTTCGCAGTGTCTCAGATAGGCTGGATTCCAGGCGTACAGTGGCTCCAGTGACCTCCTGCACAGACGAGTCAGTGCGAGCCATTTCTTATCATTTCGGTGTGTTCCTACCGCCTGGTGCAGCGACGCATCGACGGACGCCATGCGTCGGAACATATCAAAGTCGGTCATTTTGGGTCAACAGCTTCAGAATTTTTGTGTTTAGAATTTAGATTAAATATATTTCAGATTTGAGACTCTATTATCCCAAGTGTTGCAAATTATTGCATGTTTGATGTTTCTGAGTTTTTTTCGTCATGTTGCGACAAATCGCAACGGCAGGTGTCGTCGGACTTGCGATATACTTGTATATTTCAAACAAGCCTATGAGCCCCTTGAACGATGATGTGAAGTGGGAAGAGCCGCGCAATTGGAGTGGAAGCACAAAATCTTCGTCCGACACTTCTCGTATCACATAAACTGCACATTCGAGCAAAAGAATTAACCGTCCCGTTGCCTTCAGTCCTCCCTTTCAAGGTATCTGTGTCAGACAGCGTGTTGGAAGATCTGAAGGAGCGTTTGGATCGGTACCGTGCGCCCGAGTCGATGGAATTCGACGGCGCTGGCTTCGACTCTGAGTACGGTCTTGACCCGGCCTACCTCGCCACCGTTGTCGAGTACTGGCGCTCCAAATACCACTGGCGTACGCACGAGAGCCGGCTCAATAGCTTGCCCCAGTTCACCACGACGATCGATGGCATTTCGGTGCACTTCATTCACGCCAAGGGCGTCCCGTCCAAGCCGACCGTTCTCTTCCTGCACGGATGGCCCGGCTCCGTTCTGGAGTTCTACAACGTTCTCCCACGCATGATTGAAAAGGGTTACACCGTCATTGCGCCGTCTCTGCCCGGCTACGGGTTTTCGTCGGCGCCACGCAAAGCGGGCTTCAGTGTGCTCGAGGCGGCCGTTGTGATGCTCAAGCTTATGTCGCGCATTCACGGCGACACCCTTCCCTATGTAGTGCAAGGCGGCGACTGGGGAGCTATGATTGCCCAGGCTATGGCACAGCTGGCGCCCTTGCGCATCGCCGGACTCCACCTCAACATGTTCCCAGCCCACCCCCACATGCTCAAGGCTCCCTTTCAGCTTGCGCTGGCCGCGCCCGCTGAGCGCGCCAAAGTCTGGCCTCTGTCCAGCTGGTTCCTTGAAATCATCAAACAGACGGGTTATATGCACGAACAGGCGACCAAGCCCCACACGCTGGCTGCAGGTCTCTCCGACTCGCCTGCCGGGCTCGCCGCATGGATCATCGAGAAGTTCCTCGCATGGTCCGACAACGCCGGCCTTGCTCGCCTCGAGGAGACCATCTCCATGGACGACATGCTTACCAACGTTATGGTAATGCACATGCAGCTACCTCGCATGTGTCACACGCACCACAAACACACATACACACTACAAATGCGCAAATGCGCACGCCACAAATGCGCACACTGCAACTGCACACACTGCAACTGAAAGCACTGTAATTGCACACACGCCACAAATGCGCACACTGCAAATGCACACACACACACACACACACACACACACACACACACACACACACATACATATATACATACACAACTCGCACATGTACATCACAATCATCATTAATGAATGTAATTATTTTATTAGATTTACTGGACGACCAACAGCATCAGCAGCTCCATGCGCTTCTACAAGGAGTCCTTCACGAGCCCCGCCTACCTCGACTCACTCTTTGCGCGCCCTGTTCACGTCCCCGTCGCCCTTGCCGCTTTCCCCCGTGAACTCCTCCCCTCCCCGCGCCCTTTTCTCTCCAACCGGTACACCCACATTGTCCAATACGAGGATATGCCTCGTGGCGGCCACTTTGCCGCGCTCGAACAGCCCCAGTTGCTTCTCGACGATCTATGTCGCTTCCTCGGTCGCTTCGACTCCAAAATGAATCTTAAGGGATAAACAGCACTATGTTTTCATACACACAACAACGACAATAAGGAGGGTGAGAGCAAATGCCTCGCCGCGCGACACGCCTTCGGTTAGTCGTAGCTGCGCCACTCCATCCTTTAGTCGCTCTGTCGTTGTCGGTGGCACTGTTGTTGTCGCCGCAAACACTTCTTCTTCTATGTTGCTCGCACTAGCAGTCGACAAGGAGAGTGATGTCGCCGTCGTCAACTCGGGCCCTGGCTCGATCGTTGTCGTCTCAGGCTCGATCGTTGTAGTCTCAGGCTCGATCGCTGTTGCCTCTGACTCGCCCTCTACCGACATTGCAGTCTCCATGACGGTCGTAGTTGTAGGTGTTTCTCCGGTCCGTACTGGTGCTACTGGCGCTGGAGAAACCCCCTCGTTGTACGCGGGGATGTTTTTGATTGTGTGGACAATCTGACGCTGACGGACGTAGCCGGCAATCCAGACAAGGGCGTTCAAGCCCAGCTGTGCCCAATACATGATCGTAGCCTTCTGTTGTAAATTGCTACTCCACTCGGTGTGACACTTGAAGTATTCGCGTGCAGATTCAAACGCTTGCGACGCAACGCCCGTCAGCTTCGTCTCGCACACCAACAGTTCCTCGTCCATCTTCTCCAGCGTCCTTTTTAGACTCTCGCGCTCTTCTCTTTTGCTCGCATCATAGGCATGGTCACTCGCCGTCAAGTCTCGCTTCTTGGCCAGCTCCGTAATCGTCTGGCGAGCCGCCTCAAGGTCATTGCTCGTCTTCCTGCGTTCCACTCGCAACTTCTCCAGCGTCTGCCGCGTCTGTTCAAAAGCGTCCTGGTGCTCGTTTGCCACCGCATTCCACTCATCCACCTTGTCCTTGCCCGTCAGCTTGTTCCACAAATTCACCGCCAGAGTCGTCTCCTTTTCGCCCTACAGTGATTATTGTTGTTATTTTTTTTCGACCGTCACCTAATTTCACCAACCTTGGTGAATAGTGCGGTAGCAGCCGCGCGCGCTAACCCTGCATGGTCCTCAACAGCCTTTCGATGAGGCTCAAGAGCCTGTCGCACTTGGTTGCGAACTCTCGAGACGGAATCGGTCGAAAAGCGAAACGATCCAACCCGTAGGGTTCGCGATGATCGCGATCTTACGCGAAGTATGCTGATCATACACAAGTCACAAGTAACTGACGTAAAAAAGTACAGCGAGTGAAACAATTAATATGAAGTGAAGTGTTGAATAACTTTTAAAAATATTAAATATATCAT
This sequence comes from Ministeria vibrans ATCC 50519, assembly GCA_943704425.1. Classification (NCBI taxonomy): domain Eukaryota; class Filasterea; order Ministeriida; family Ministeriidae; genus Ministeria; species Ministeria vibrans. Next base: position 72,936 of record CALSCP010001488.1, on the reverse strand, counting down.
AATCAAAAATATAATCATTCATTGTCGCATTGGTATCCGTTTGAGCTGTAGTTCACGTGCCGTTTGACCATGGCACTCCTGGACTCCATGTACAACTCCGTCGTGAGTTTTTCGTAAGCGTACCTTGTCTCTCTCGCCCTCTCTTTCATCCTTTCTCTCTCTCTCTCTCTGCCTCTTTACCGCTTTGCAGTGTTACAGACCCTCATCGAGAGTCTGGTGACACCGGACCCACGCTGTATCGCGTGCAAATGCGGGTAAGAATGAATGAATTGGAGAGTTTCATTCAACGAGTCCTCTTTCGTTCAGGCGACCTCCCGATCCCTCAGTGAGACCACTGTTATCATTGTGGAGCGTCGTTACAGTGACTTCCAGTGGCTCCACAAGCAGCTGCGCAGAATAAAGCTCGAAAAAGGGACGAAATTTCCGCCGTTTCCCACTGGCTCTGTTTTCGGTACACTCCGTCTGCCCACACAGTCCAACTGCAACCGGTCTGACCCCCTTCCCCCATGCCGCCCCATAGGACGCTTTAGCAACGATACGATTGAAAAGAGACGCAAATCGGCTCTCAATCTGCTCCTCTACGTTGCGAGTATAGGTAGAACGACCAAGGCCTTTCAGACACCCAAACCTACAACACCAAAATATATTTTGTAGACGTACTCTTTCACAGCGCCCCCTTTTCCAACTTCTTCTCTCGCTCCAAGAAAGCATCAAAAGTACGCAAGAATGGCGCCGTAAGCGCGCAACAGAGTGATTCTTCATTGAAAGTTGTTTCTGTTGTTCTTGCCAGACACTGCGTTCCGCCTCCGTCTCCACCATCGCATCGCACAACGACTTTCCCGCCGCTTTACTGGCGCCTGTTGACACCGACAACATGGACACGCCCTTCCTACCACCGTCATTGGATGAAACGACGGTACAACGACAGAGCGGCTCCACCATTGTCGATGAGTTCCAGTCACGCACTGGGCCCGTCACACTGAGAGACTTTGCCTTTGCCACACTCGACGACGGAAAGGTTCGAAAAAAAAAATAGCTGTATATGACCGCAGTGTGTTGGCAGTATCATCGAATGAGACCTGTTGGTGTAGAATATGATTGTGCGCCACCGACACCACCACACCACTCACATGATCAGAACACTCCTGAAGGTAATGCTACACACAAACTTACTTAAACACTCACACGGACCTCAATGCACACGTCAGCCGGTCGACGACGATGGCGCAGAGGAGAGTCCCTTGTCGCTCGCCAGTGACCAGTATCCCATCATCAATGCACTTGGTGCAGCAAATCCTTTTGTGCTCTCACTTGAGTATGTCTTTGAATCGTCAGATCGCGTAAGACACAAACACACACACACACACACACACACACAGAGAGAGAGAGAGAGAGAGAGAGAGAGAGAGAGAGAGGAGAGGAGAGAGACAAAGTTATAGAAAGTAATAGGAGCTTGATACTGCATTTGTTAGGTCTTTCTTGTGTTTGGGCATGTGCAGACGCGTGAGCTGTTTCACCGGCTGGCACCACCCTTTCCCGAGGACATTGTGCGCTTCTTTGTTGCTGAAATTGTACTTGCTGTTGCATTCCTTCACAGCAAGAGCGTACTTTTGCGGTATTTATCTTTTGTGTGTATCTCTTTACAAGTGTTGATTTTCGTGTGTTTTTTACATATTGTAGCCCCATTATGCCGCACAACGTTCTTGTGGACGCAGATGGGCACATCAAACTGGCGTACTACAATGTCTGTGCGGAGTGGGGACCTCAAGACAACGGATGCTTCCGCGCGCCCGAAGCCTCTCTCCAACAGGTACCCGTTCCCCATTGATATGTAAACACCCACATTAACACACGTCAATCACACACACATACACACATACACACATGCACACATACACATACATATACACACAGGGTGACACTCCAGCAGGCGACTGGTGGAGTTTGGGCGCACTCATGTATCTCATGGTCAATGGTCGCTCGCTTGACGAGGACTTTCCGCTTGGGGTGTTTCCGTCGACGACGTTTGAGTTTGACGAGCAGATTAGTGACGATGGAGCGGCCCTGGTGTGTGCGCTGCTGACACACGATCCGGCTGATAGACCCGGTGGTGGAGCGAGTGGCGCGGAGGAGATCATGTGCCATCCCTTCTTCCGTGAGGTCGACTGGATCGCCCTCCAAGAACGACAGGTCTATCCACCCGCTATGGCCATGGCAACACCTCCTTCAACCCCCTTAGTTACACCCTTGGGGACTCCATCCTCTTCCTCCACCTCTATGCCGTGTGCGGCACGCAATAACAGCCGTGAGTCAAGCACGGCGCGTCGCACCCTTGACGCCATTTGCGACGACGAATTCGATGACATTGAGGAATCATTTCGGCCCGTAGGCGGCAGCGACGACGAAGCCGCTGCCGATTCACTAGTGACAAAGACCGAAACACAATGATGATGATTGTAAACAAACAAAACAAAATAATTTTGTAGAGCGTTTGGAGTGGTATAGATAAGAAATATATAAAGTTCCCTCTCTCTTTTTCTTCACTCCCCACCCCACACTTTTGGTGTTGGTACGCATCACGCCCCGTCGTATGTACACACGAAGCGCCGGAAATTCTCCAATGCGTGGCGAATACACTTTTCACGGAAGCAGCACGGCCGCGCGGCCTGCGGCTCGATCGACTCTTTCGATGGATGGTGGATACAACTATACACGCCCGACAACAAGCAGCAGTCTCGATCTGGCCACAGGTCGCCTTTTGCTCCGCGGCGGTTTCCATGCCAACGGCTTGACAAAAACGCCTCGTCACGGCGACCAGCGTCTCTCTTTGACCCACCAAGAGTGGAATGCGGTCAATCGTGGCACTGTTAACCGCGCTACGGGCGAAACAAGCTCGTCGCGGTCACTTCGAGACGACATTTTTCGACTTCGCGACGAAAAAGAAAAGTAAATATATATTTTTTGTTTGGGGGTTCTTTTCTTTTTCCTCTCTCTCTCTCTCTCACCACAATTCTTATCCGCGTCCATTCTTCTGGTTATTCTATTGATTTTTTTCCCCCTCCTTCTTCCTTTCTCTGTGCACTGTATTCCATGTTTGACAATGATTTTTGTATTTATTCGGAAACCGCAAAATTGATGTTTCTCTCTCTTCTACCCGTTGTTTCCTTTTGATAGGGAACTCGCGGCAGCTCAGCGTGAGGTTCAGCAGCGCTTTCATGAGCGCCAGGGAGAACTGTCGCGACGCGAGGTGGCTCTGGAGGACAGTTCGACGGCGACTGGTCGGGCGATCCACTCACTTACGAGTGCCAAGACGGATCTGGATCTCTTCCTCGAGGCGCAGCAACTTCCAATGAAAACGACCCAAGATTGCATTGCGATTCGATCCCGCCGCATCAACGAAGACGTCGTGCGCGATCAGGTACAAAAAATTTGAGATGATGATCTCAACCTGTCATCAATCAATTCACATCCATCAGGTTGAGATTGAACTGGAAAATGAGGAGGCGCTGCTGGAGCGCACGATGGGTCTGTTGCGCACCAAATCAAACGAAGCGGAAGAGATGTTGCGTGTACTGCGTGCGGCCAAGTACGAGCTGGACAGCGACAGCACACAGAAGCGCCAGACACTCTTTATCGAGGACGATTGTCTGCAGCGCACGGGTGCCCCGGGCTCGGTGCACACCCAACCGCGCATGACGGGACGCGGTGTGACTCCACACACGTGGCACGACTTTACGGAACGCAATCTGAGCGACGCAGAGCACGAGCGCCAACGGGCGAGTGCGTTGCGCGACCATCTGTTGGGCACCCTCGAGTCGGCCCGCCTCGAATTGGGACGGCAATTTTCGCGCGTCGACGACGCTCTCACAGAACGCATATCGGAAATGACAGCAGCACTCCACGAGTTGGAGCAGACGCAGGCAGAGCTCACGCAAGAGATCAACGAGCTGGACGACGAAGCGAGTGAGCTGCGGCGAGCCCTTGCCGACACGGAGCAGCCGCTGGAGCGCGCCCTCCAGCGCATCGACCGCCGCGTCGACCGCCCGGGCGTTGAGCTTGTCGCCGATCCTGTTCAATATCGCCTCTCTGTCGAAGTCGATGAAATCCGACAGACCCAGGTCAGTCTGACCAACAACACAACACAAATGGGTAATAATTATTATGATTATAAACTTTTTCTTTTGGTAGCAATCGTTTATGGCGGCACTCAATGTGGCCGAAACAAAACTACGGGATCTGACAGCGCATCGTCGTCGCTGCGAAGAGCAGATTGAGACAAAGCGACTGTCGCTGCGACTGGACAACGAGTGTGTGTCACTGCGCTCCGTTGTGCGCGGTCACCGTGTGCGCCCTGCCCTCGCCCACACCTACTCAGCGACAACCACCTCGCCCTTGTCGTCGTCGTCGCTCCCCACGACGCTCTCCCGCTTCTCTTCGTCGCTCTCCCCCACTTCAGGCGGCTCCTTCCACCGCTCGCGTCTCAGCCCCCTCCCGACCACCTCGTATGCTGCTGCTGCCACCTCTTCCTCTTCCCTTCGCCCCCTCACTGCCACCGCCTCCTTTTCGTCGCGCATGCCGCTTACCACGACTTACAGCGACGCCTTCCGCTCCTACTCTCGCTACTAGTCCAAAGAATAGAAAATACAAAAATACATAGTTTTGTGCATTTCAGGAAGAAACATCAGTGCTTCGCAGCAATCATACTGCGCATGAGAGAGGCGTTGAACCTCTCTAATCGCTTCACATCCTGTGCTTGGTCTGTTTTGTACTTGACAATCTACACGCAAGAGGGGGGGAGACAGAGAGGAGGGATAGAGAAGGGAGAGAGAGAGAGAGAGACAAAGTGATAGAGAGAGACAGAGAGACAAAGAGAGAGAACAAGAGTCAGAACGTCAGTTTCAATCGTCAACTCTCCGTTGCACACAGAGAAACCCCTCGAACACTCCCCCCGAGCCATTGAGCCACCACTCACCTGAACGTCGTCTGTTACTTTGAGGTCGAGAAGACCGTCACTGGCACGGTATTTTGACACAAAGCGAGTCTGTGCAACGAAGAAAAAAGCAAAAAAAAAAAAAAAAAAAAAAAAAAAAAAAAAAAAAAAAAAAAACGACAAACGCAAAAAGAGAAGAGGTGCGACGAGACGAGTGTGTCAGGGTGGGAAACTGTCACGGCCTGCATCCATTGCAGGCAGGCAGGCGAACCTTGTCGGGCTCTTTCTCAAACAGCGCCGTGGCAAGAGACTCAAATTCTTCCCACGTTTCCACATACGGTCTCTTCACCGCCACGCTCTTAGACCTGGGTTCCGAGCTCATGCTGAACTGTATTCTTTGTGATACCCCAGACAAAAGCAACAAAAAAAAATGATGAATAATAATATGAAAATCAAAATAATACCGAATACCAATTACCAAATACAATCATAACTTTCATGCCCTATGAAGATAGAGGGGAGAGAAAGGGGCAGACAATTGTCAATTAGACATTACTCATTAGAGATAAATAAGAGACGTAATCATTTTAATGACTTGGATTCTATATAGTCCTTTTATTATCAAATTTAGACTGAATTCAGAAAGCTCTGCAGGAGTTGCCAACCTTAATTGATCCTCAGCTTCAGCTCTCAGCGGTCGTGTACAGATATAGTTACTATATCACGGTCCAGAGCCATGATGATCATGATGAGTGTTATAATTATAATATAATATTATGATCATTCACTCATGCATTAGTATAATTGTATTGTTGGAAAGACTGCTTTGTATATTGTAGACTATAGCTATAGTTAGCGTCTAGTAACTGACACTAGTACTATGATCGTGATTAGTGGCATGTGATACAAACTTTCAGTGCGGACTGCGGAGTACGGATGTACTGCAGAGCTTCACACAATGCATAAACTCCAACATTAACGTTATCATAAGAATAATACAATCATCAGCTGGCGCGAAAGAATAATTATGAAGCCGGAAGAAGAAAAATACGCACACACCGGAAGAGCCCTGGTATTACTCTGTTAGAGTAGTGCTGCGACTTGCTAGCGGGATCGAAGACTATCGTAGTGCACACTGTAGTATTTTATTTCAATTCTGTCCTTTTTTTTCTGTCGTTGTCACGCTTAAAATCTTTTGCCGAAATAAAAGAATAAAGAGATAGTGTCCCTTACATAAACACCACCTATTCCACACAGGAGGGCTCACCAAACGCGCGTCCTACGTGTTTCTTTCTCAACGCCCAAGAATATTATTATTATAATAATAATAATAATAATAATAATAAGAATAAGAAAAAGAATAATAATTATTATAATAATAATAATAATAATAATAATAAGAATAAGAAAAAGAATAATAATTATTATAATAATACAAAGAAGAATCAATAATAATAATAATAATAAGAATAATTACTAATGATACAGTCTCCTCAAAGACACAGCCAGACCGCGCCCCTTGCAAACTTAACCAACACTCTAGAGGTAACATACATTTGGGAAAACAGAGGCAGGTCAGAGTGCTAATAATAATAACAAGAAAGCAAACGTTATAATAATTTCTACACGACAGGCTTCCAAATGGCCAATCGCAATTATTATTATTATTATTATTATAATTATAATAATAATAAAATAATAATAATAATTATTATTATTAATTTATTATAAATAGCCACACGCAAATTGAAGACCACCAAATAAATTTAAATAAAATTAATGCGTTTATATGCGTTTAATTATACGTAGTACCCTGAGCTACCGGTTGACATGGGTCATTTATAATATTATTACGTCTATGTTTGACAATAAGAGAATCAAAAGAGCAAAATACGTCAGAAGCTTAAACCACCCATTAATTTTAAAAGTCTTGATTAGAAGCCACCCATTTAAAAGCTAAAAAAACAACTAAGGTTCCAAGTTTTTAAAGGTCAATATTAATGTGTTGCTATAAGAGGGAGATCTACTTAGAGTACGGATACGCGTATGTTCATTACGTTACGCTTTCGTCTCTATTGCAGCACGATAACTAGTATTAAAATTGCATACCCGAAAAGCTTAATCATACTTCATTCGTTACACGAGTGCACAAGGTACTGCGCAGGCACTGCATTGAATCAATATAATTATAATAATACTAATAATTATCCTAATAATTATTTATAATTCTTATTTTTTATTATTAAAACAATAATGTTATCGCCTCTTCCGCCTCGAGCGTTTATTGCGACTCTGATCATTGTCACTATCGTCGTCGTCGTCAAGGTAGCGATCGGTGGCGGCAAAGATGTCTCGCTTGGTCGATGCGACGACGGTGACATCCTCCTCGTCTTCGCGAAAGGCCGAGTCGAGCGCCGCCTGCACGCCGGGCGCTACTGACGGACCCTCATAGTCCATGGTAGTACGCTGAGGCATCTCCAGAGCAAGCTCGACAATGTTGTCGGGCCGATAGCGCGTGCTGGTGTCTCCCATGGCAATGGCCACGCGTGCGTGCTCGCAGACGGGTCGGCGGTTGCCACACGCCGAGATGGGTCGACGCACCCCCGCATGCGCCACTCGTCCCGTCTCCGTGTCCGTCTGGAACACCCATGCATCGCTTGCGTCGTCATACACCGCCAGCTTTTCGGTGCGTGCGGCATCGTCGCGTGGCACAAAGTTGTCCACAATGAGCGTCTTGAGCTTCAAATCACGCGTCAGGTCGTCCGTAATCTCCAACAACTCCTCACGCTTGCGTCGAAAGTCCTCCTGCAAATCTTCAATCTCCTGCTTGGCCGCCACCAATTTGTTCACGAGCTTCTTCAACTTGCGCGTAGTCGTGTCCACACGCTCCTGCAGCGACCCCGTCTGCTCGTTCATGTGCAGCGTCTGCTCCTGTTGCACCACCAACTGCTGTTGCAACTCCCGCTCCCGCCGTGCCTGCTCCTCCAACTCTCGCTGCTTTGCCTCAAGTGCACGCTCTTGTGCCGTCGTGTGATCTTGAATCGTTACTCCGCCAATCAACAGTTTGCTCTCCATCGACCGCAGTTTGCTCAGTGCCACATTGCGCTCCTCCATCTCCCGCTGCAACTCCTCCTGCCGCACATCCAACTCAGCCGCAATCCGACGCTTGTCCTTCTCAATCATTGTCTTGTCCTTCAGCAGCGCCTCCCTTTCCGCCTCCAGCGCTGCCTGCTCCGCCTTGAGGGCTCCATCCACATCATCCTCCCCCTCCCCTGGTTCCCCTTCTTCCCCTTCCTCTTCCTCTCCTCCTCGCTTCTTTCGTCGCTTCGTCTTCCGCTCCTTCTTCTTTTTTCCACCACCACCACCCTCTTCTCCCCCTTCGCGTTGCATCAGCTCTCGCTTCAGCTTTTCTACAAATTAAACCGAGGTCACGATCATTTTCAAATAATGTGCCCCTTACCAATTTCGTCTTGAAACTGTCGCAACAGTGCATCTTTTGGGTCTTCGTTGATCCTTGGCGCGTTCTACACACAATAATAACGATAAATACACACAATTAGAGGGATATCCATCTTCGTCTAGATTTGACCTTGATTGACTTTGCACGATTGGCATAGCGCAGCGTATTGAGAGTCTCGTCGTAGTTGTAGTCGGCGGGACCCACATTGGCAATCATGACTGTCTTGGCATTGCCTCCCAGCGAGTCCTGCAGCAGTCGCGTGAGCTTACTGTCGCGATACGGCACAAATGTCGCTTTGGCGTCGGTCAGTGCGGAAATCACATTGCCCAGCGCAGACAGTGACGTGTTGATCTTGGTTGCCTCCTTCAATCGGTTTCCCTCCGCGCCTGTCCGGATCAATATATTTCACATGATCAGTTTTGTGTGGCTGCAGTACACTCTTTCCCTCATGTTCACATACCCGTTTTGACCTGCCGCTCACTTCCTGCCAAATCCACGAGATTGAGTTTCCCTGCGCGAATGTGCTGCTCGCCGTCGCGTTCGTCACTCCGCTCAATCGTAATGATAAAGCACGCGTGTGACCGTGAGCTCTGATCGTTCATAGCCGTAGCTCCCGTCTTGCGGTTCTTGTTTCCCACATTCATCACCTTCGGTAATACAAAGTCAATGCCCAGAAATTGCACACCTTTCATTTCTATGTACAGTCACAAATTTGTTGTTGCTTGTTTTCGGTACCTTTTCAATCTCTTTGACATTCTTCACAACAAACGAACTCAAATCGTTCACGTAGATTCCGGTGTCTTTCTCGCGCAGCTCCAATCGTTTTTTCTACAGTACATAAAAAGAAAAAGAAAAAAGAGAAGGAACAAAGTATGAAATAAAAAAGGAAGAAGCCACCGGGAAATGGAAACGACGGGGAAAAACGCGCACCTGATCGGGCTGAAGAAGATCGCGAATTTCATCAAGATAAATCTCAAGGTAGCTGGCGCGCACCAAGAACTGCGTGTGTTCGCCGTCGGAGCGAGCAATCTCTGTAAAGACATGGTGAAAGGTGTTGGGAATGATTCCGCGTGCGTCCGGGTCGCCCGTGCTCGGTCCCTGCATCGTATGGGTCTTGCCAGTGCCTGGGGAGGGGGAGAAGGGGATTTAGAGCACAGCCACCGCTGATCTGTTGAGACGCACAATTGACTTCCTTTTTGCTCCTCACCTGTTTGTCCGTAGGCAAACACAGTGCCATTGTAGCCTTCCAGGACGGAATCCACCAGAGGCCGTACGGTTTCATTGTAAATGTCAATTTGTTTCGCGTCCGGTCCATATGTAGCGTCAAAGGTAAACGGACGCTCTTTCTACAAAATATGAATGACTTGAGCTTTGCTCGTTTCTGTTGCCATTAACGCATGTGCGCCGACGCTCTGCCTCCTTTGCCGTACCCCGTCGCGCTGCACTTGTATGATGCCGTCCTTGGTGCGCACGTCCACAACCGACTTGTTGCCGTTTGCAGTCTCAGTCGAATTGAGCGGCCTACACAGTGTTTCAGTGCTCATCATTAGAGACCAAGCCCGTTGCCAGGGTGTGAGCAAGGGTGTCAACGGTGCTCAAGGGCGCTATCGTTGATTCTGTTACTCCATTGCCACGACAACCGTAAAAATGAATCGTCCAAATTTCATAGTGCGCACTCACCTGCATCGTACAATCACTCGAACGGATTCATCCTTGGACTTTTTCGCCGCGTTCTTTTTGCGACTATCCGACATGATTGAACTGAAAATTAAATGATAGTTTGATTATTATTATTATTCTCTTTTCCAATGCACGTCGCCAGCAGAGTCGCTCAGCACGCACGGGCGTTGTCCACGAGTGCGTCGGCGATGGCCAAACCCATTACGACGCACTGGTCGCGCTGCGATCGCACTGCGGACCCGCGGTGGGCCGAAATCGACATGGAGCGAGTTGCTGATGATCCTGATGTTGTCATTGTCGGTGGTGGGCCTGCAGGCTTGAGCGCCGCCATTCGGTTGAAGCAGGCTGCAAATGACCGTCAAATGGACTTGCGTGTGGTGGTGTTAGAGAAGGTACTCATCAAGTTCACGTGAAAAAGACACTTTTTTTTTTTTTTTTTCACAATAATCCTTACTCTGTCATTGTTTGTGTGGTAGGCAAGCGAGATTGGCGGGCACACGTTGAGTGGAGCAGTGCTTGAACCGCGTGCGCTGGATGAGCTGTTCCCCGACTGGAAAACGATGGAGAATCGGGCGCCGCTGGACACGGAAGTGGTTGACGATCAGTTTGGCGTGCTGAGTGAGAAGGGGCGACTTGGCGTGCCGCTCAAGCTGTTCCCCTTTCTCCCGATGCACAACCACGGCAACTACATTGTGCGTCTGGGCAACGTTGTCAACTGGCTGGGCACACAGGCGGAGGAGCTTGGCGTCGAGGTGTTCCCTGGCTTTGCTGCCTCTGAGGTGCTTTACCACCCCGACGGGTCGGTCAAGGGGGTCGCCACTAACGACTCGGGCATTGCCAAGGATGGATCGCCCAAGGTATTGCGTCAGCTAAAGAACCATGCAATGGAGGAGGGAGCTCAGTCTATTCTATTTTCGTTGTTTTGCATCTTTTCTTCTTTTTTTTATTGCGCGTATAGGCTGGGTTTGAGCGGGGAATGGAGTTTCACGCGAAAGTGACGCTTCTAGGAGAAGGCTGTCATGGGTCGTTGACGAAGCACGTGATGAACAAGTTTGGACTGCGTGACGGAGTGGCGCAACAGACGTACGGGATTGGGCTGAAGGAGCTGTGGGAGGTGGATCCAGCTGTGCACAAACCTGGACGTGTGGAGCACACGGCGGGCTGGCCACTGGACCCGCACACGTACGGCGGGTCGTTCCTCTACCATTTGGGCACGAGTGATCAACCGCTTGTCTCGGTTGGCTTCGTCGTGGGCCTCGACTACTCCAACCCGTACCTGTCGCCCTTCCGCGAGTTCCAGCGATGGAAGCATCACCCGACAGTCGCGCCTACCTTTGAAGGTGGTACCCGCATTGGCTATGGTGCCCGTGCCCTCAACGAAGGCGGCTACCAAGTACGATCTCTTGTATATTGTTCTTGTCTTTATACACCCCATCTTCTTGTAGTGTGTTCCGAAGTTGGCGGTCAAGGGGGCTGCGCTGATTGGCTGTTCTGCTGGTTTCATGAATGTCCCCAAGGTATTATTATTATTTTTTTTTATATTTTTTATCACTGTTATTATTATTATTACGTCATGTCATTTTGCTGTTGATTCAGAATGATTAAAAAATTTTTTTTGGGGGGGGGGGGGTAGATCAAGGGAACGCACAACGCAATGAAGAGTGGGATGGTTGCTGCCGATGCGATTCTCAAGGCACTCGACGCGGGAAAGTACTCGGAGGAGTCGGGGCTTGACATGGAAGGGTACGACGCGGACCTTCGGTCGTCGTGGGTCATGGATGATCTGTATCGGGTGCGCAACTCGCGTCCGGCCTTCCACAAGGGAGTGTATGGCGGCATCCTTTACTCGGGCTTTTCTTTCCTGCTGGGTGGTCGTGAACCGTGGACGCTCAAGCACGGCACGCCGGATCACGCGAGCCTCTCGAAGCGCGACAATGCCAAGCCCATTGAGTACCCCAAACCCGACAACAAGATCAGCTTCGATCTGTTGTCGTCCGTCAGCCTCAGCGGCACCAACCACGAGGGCGACCAACCCGCCCATCTCACCCTCTTTGACGACAACGTGCCGACCACCGTCAATCTTCCTGACTACGATGGCCCCGAGGGCCGCTTCTGTCCCGCTGGCGTCTACGAGTACGTCGAGAGCGACGACCCTGACGCCCCCGCCGGCTCCATGCGTCTCCAGATCAACGCCCAAAACTGCGTGCACTGCAAGACGTGCGACATCAAGGACCCCACGCAAAACATCAATTGGGTGCCGCCAGAGAACGGCGGTGGTCCCGCCTACAGCGGCATGTAAAAGTGAACAGAAACTTGTTCGAAAAAAGATGCGGAAAAGGCTTTGTTGAGAAACAGGATCGCACACAGATAGAGAAAAAGAGAGAGAGAAAAAGAGAGAGAGAAAAAGAAGAGAGAGGCACACACACACACACATACACACACACAATGGACAAAATATGACTAGTAGTCTTGCTCGGGCAGGCCAGCGTCCGCATAGCCCGCTGAGACGACGGGCCACTTCTCGTCCAGAGTCTTATTGTTAAACACGGACCATTTCGCGCCTCCTTCTTCCCACCCCTCCTCGCCTTCCATGATAGCCATCACCCGTCTCGTCACTCCCGCACGCGACGCAATTTGTCTTCAGCCAAACACACACACACACACAAAATGTTCAGTTTCGCTTTTTTCTCTCTTTTCCTTCTTTGTACCTTCGATCCTCCTCCGCTGTCAAGAATGGTACCAAGGCTATCCGCGCATTTCTCTTCTCAATGTAATCCACCCTAGAGACGGAGCGCAAAAGACACACGAAAGGAGTTTACAACAGAATTTGAGAAGGGAACGAAAAAAACGAAAAAAAAGAGGCAAAGGGACGCAAATAGCAATCTTACTGGCCTAATTTGTTCCTCTGACTCAACGAATAGATGCCATAAGCCCACAAAGCTGCTCCTCCAAGCAGCATCACGACACCACTCGGGCCGCGCTGAGGAGTGTTGCGTTTGAACGGAATGGCAGGAAATCCACCCTTTCGAGGCATGTCTTGGTGCGACGGTAACGACGACATCCCAGAAAGCAATGTCAACTACTACTACAAAACTATAATTGCACAATGTAGATTGATCTTATTTTTTGATCATCCAAAAATGAAGTGTGAAAACTGATTGCTTGTCTTATGAGCAAAGTCAAAAATATTGCTACCCCACTTGTTCTGTGGCTGTGCATTGACCGAGCTTGTACCGCACGTAGTTCTAGTCGCCCCTCCCCGTCCTCCTCTCTCTTTTTTTTTTTTGACTTGGTTCAAAAAGAAAAAAAAAAAAAAAAAAAA
>CALSCP010001488.1:39831-58801 GCA_943704425.1 Ministeria vibrans ATCC 50519 | reverse complement strand
AATAAAATTAATAATAATAATAATAATAATAATAATAATAATAATAATAATAATAATAATAATAATAATAAAAATAATAATAATAATAATAATAATAATAATAATAAAAATAATAATAATATTATTATTATTATTATCTCAAATCGAAAAAAAAAAACAAAAATTAAAAATTAAAAGATCAGACTTATTCGTTTCTGCAATGGGCGGCATTTTGTCGATTCGTAACCCCCAGTGTCCTCCAAATGCCATTTGGATCGGTGCGTGGCGTGGAAGCCATCCTGTTCAAGTATGATCATAATAATAATTTACAAAAAAGCACACGTCATCATTTTTTGCAATTCTCGCGTCTGTTTGCGTTTCACGGCCACAGAACGGCACTAAGAATGTGTCTTTGGAAGTCTATCCCAATGGTAGGTAGCAGAGGACGTTTAAGGGGTGTCAAGTAGGAAATAGTTTTGAAAAATGCGAATTGCTCTGTACATTTTTTAGGAACTTGTCTTCTTGATGTCATTATTGAGACGAACGAGATTACAACGGCCAAGAGCTTAGATGCCAGTACGAAGAAGACACACACACGCGCGCGAGAGAGAGAGAGTGGGTGTGTGTGTGGTGTGTGTGAAAGGAAAAATCATTAATAATTGTGACTTTCTGTGTGTGTGTCTCTCTCTCTCTCACTCTCTGTGTGTGTTTGCAGGAGCCGATTTGTGGTCTGAGAATTCGATTGAAGGGAAGGTGTGCTGTATGAGCTGGCGCATTGAAGTGAACGTGCAGCCGCACAACGAGCAAGACGGACAGTTTCTGACGGTAGAGGGAGTGCGCTGCCGGAAAGTGCGCATTCTCAACCCAGAGGATATTCTCGACGCATAGTGAGATGTTATATATGATGAGGGGGAGAGGGAAGCCACTTGGGGTTGTTGCGAGAGATGAGTGAGTCAGACCAAATGTGATGGTTGTGGCTGTGTGTGGAGCCACTGGGAAGGAGAAGGGTGGTCTCAAGGGAGAACGAAGAGCGAGGGGAGCTTGAAGATAAAGTGTATCATCAATATTATATTAACAATAATTGAATTAAAGTAGTCGTTACATGTTTGGTATGAGTCACGCTTCAATTCACTGAGCATATAATATATATATATATATATATATATATATTATAATATTTATTATTATATTATTATTATAATTAATAAATCTAAGCTCCATCAACGTTGTTGGACTCGGGCTTACGGCGTAGACATCAAGCGGGTTTTTTTTGTTCATCTTGCACTTTGAGAACTTGTTCTTGTATGTCGACTCGGTCAGACTGTTGGCGGATTTGCACTGGCTCATGTAGAACTCACGATGCGCTGCAAAAAACGCGTCCTCCTCATCGACAGTGGGCAGAATCAGGCCAATCTCCGTTGCCATCCTGGATTCCTGGTATTTACAAAAACACAACCGTTGTTTTTCTTTTGTCACAGTGAGAGAGGAGACAAAAGAGATGGCCTCACACTCCCTTCCTCGGAAATGGTGTGGAGTTCTCAAGGTTCATTGGTCACCACTCTATCTCACTCTCTCGTGAGTGACTATGGTATTAAAGCGCTCTATGAGGAGTCTCACTCTGGATTGGGTGTAATGTAGCTTCATCTCGCCACGCACAACAGTATATAGCAGCAAAGATGGTGTGTGTGTGTGTGTGTGTGAACAGCTCGTATTGTTTTACTGAGTCTGTTGCCGTGGAGGGAGGGAAGCAGCCCTTGCCGCTATAGTGTCCTTAGACAATCTGGCCGCGCAGCTCACCGCCTGCGTTGCTGCTTGTGTGCACGTTGACGTATGTGTCGCCGGACTGAATTGCCGTGATCACAGAGGGCGTGCTTGACAAGTCGTAGGTGTTGGTAAAGGGAGAGGTCTGCACGCCTGAGAACAGGGTGAGGGCCACGCCACCATTGCTGCCAAAGGCCGCCCCGTGGATATGCGCCGCGGTCGTGTCAGAGCTCATTCCGGAGAAGGTAAGGGTCACAGTGAGAATGCTGGTGTTTGAGTCATACTCCAGGAACGCATAGCCTATACAATGTACATTCAGAGGTCGTGTTGGTTAGTGGGTGACTGGCGAGAAGGAATCTAAGGGAGTACCTGTGCCCGGGTTGGTGGACGCTGGGACCTCTTGGTTGCCATCCAGAATGATGAACCACGTGTTGGACGGCGTGTCGGCGACCAAGGTTCGCAGAGACGTAAGGAAGCAGAAGTCGGCGCCAAAAGCAGTGCGTCCCATGACATCCATCGCGACGGCGTTGCCGTCCGTGGCAGTGCACACTCCATTCTCAGCAACAACACTCGCCGCGATGTTGCCGTCAATAAGCAGCGACCCCATCATGCTGTTGTGGGACACCATGGTGTACGTGTGGGATGTCACCGTGTACGAGTTGGTCGCAGTCATGGCAATGTTTGTGCGGGAACCCTATTGAATAGCAAAGTAGCATCAACATTGAGCGCACGCAGTGCAGTGCACTAACCTGAATAGCGTTGCCACTCGACGAAGCAGCAACGGACGTCGTTGCATAGCAGTGGTACTCAGCCTTGCAGTGAGTGCTGGCAGCGTTCGACGTCGCGATGAGCGCAAAAACGGTGAAAACCGCAAGAATAACAAACTTCCTAAAGAGATTGACAACAGAAAAAAGGTGTTTTAATCGTTGTTGACTGCGCAGCGGAGTAGCAACACGTATGTTAGGATGTGTGGGAGCGCGAAAAACTCACAATGATTGATAATTAAAAATGTCAGTAATGCGTGGGAAAAACGTTTTCACAGCGATTTATTGCTACCACAGAAAAATACTCTCAAAATATACGAAAAACGGTATATATCAATGGATCTGCAGTGAAAAGCATACGCTTAGGCAATAGTGTATACACTGCCGAGCGTAAAAGCGGTTGAGAAGAGACGGGCGTGGGAATCAACGGCAAAAGAATAACAGTAAACAGACAGAAGAGAGAGAGAGAGAGAAACTAATCTACCGCCCGCTCTGCTTGTCAGTGGTCGTCACTCATGACTCAATGGCCAATGCCCTTACATGATCAGTCAGCCAGTTGGAGTCGGGAATTAATAGTTTTGGTCAAGAAAGTGTCCAAAAAAAGTGACTTGTGGAATTAACTTTAGTTGTGATGGTTTGCCTCAATGAAAACCACAGAGAGAACTCCCTGCGCCTCTTAAAGCTCAACCACCGCCTGCTTCTCACTCACAGCTACAAGCTTCTGACGTACTGCGGTACTACCGCCGCCGCTGCCATTTGAACCAGACTAGCGCTGTAGTGGGTGAGTGTGTGAACCAGCTGAATAATATTACAGAGACAGAGTATTGTATTTTCCTATTTTCCATTTTCCTTATATGTAAGGCACTTTTGCTGAATGGCCTCCCATCGCCGTGGATCATGGCATGCACTCACATTAGCTCTGTGCCAGACTGTGTGAACTCTGCGCAGCTCGAGCAACGTGTGTAGCCAACGAGGGGGCGCTGTAGTCCCAGAATGGCATTGCTACCTTCTTACGATCATTTTTAACCCCAACCCCAATCTCACCGATCCGCCCCGGCGATGGGGTAATTGGGGTTATGGCGTACCATACTACCATTACGATTACTTCACTGGATAGCGATTGCACTTGTCAATGAATAAACTTCTTCTAGCGTAAAAGCGTTTTGTTTGTTTCCTGCAGTCGTGCTCAAGCCTCAAGCCTTAAGCCTTAAGGTACTCAACTAAGTGAACTAACTTCAGGTAGGACTGATTCTGAGATTCGTGTTGCTGGGAGTGAGTTGAGACGCATCCCAATTCCCAAAGCGTTGATTAGTGATTACTTTTCTTTAAGTGTTATTCACAACTTTTATATCATGTCGGATGCCGCCCAGGGCTTCCTATGCCCAAAGTGCATGAAGTCCTTTGCGGGACCCTCCATTTTGGCGCAGCATTTCCCGACGTGCACTCCAGAAAGCGGTACACGAAAACAACACACTTGAACAGCACAGAAGGAGGTCTTGCTGCGCCCATGCGCCACGACACACACACACATACACACACACACACACACACATGCGCGCGCCTGCTCCACTCACAGCGCGCTCTGTCGTTCGTTTTGTCGCTTTGTGTTAGCGTCCGGTCCATCGACGCCTCGCCAGTTGACCAAAAAGGAGCTCAAGGCGAAGGAGAAGGAGGACAAGGCCGCCGCCAAGGCTGCAAAGAAAGCCCCGCCCACCCCCAAGCCAGCAGACGTGGCCGCGTCGCCAGCGCCGTCCACAGTAAGTCACAGTGGCGAAAACGAAAGAGAGAAGAAAATGAAAAAAAAAAAAAAAAAAACGCTTTTTGCACTATTTCGTATTTTCTTATTCACACAATACACTCACAATGTAGGGCCTGTCACCATCGGTGCTTCAGGTTGAGATTGGCCGCTTGCGCACACAGGTGACGGATCTGCAGAAGCAGCTGGGCGAGGAGAAGCGAATGCGTGCGGGGCAGGAGACGGAGACGAAGCGGGTGCAGGCGGAGATGGTGGCGGCCAAGGCAGCGACAGACGAGCAACGGACGCTGGCCGTGTCGCGCAAAGCCGAGCTCGAGATCCTTGAACAGCGTCTTACTGAAGCACATATGCTGCAGAAACAGCTGCAGCATGAACGGGATACGTTTGCCCAACAAAAGAGCAATGAGGCGCTGGTGTCGCGCGTGCAACAGCAGCAAGAGCACGAGCGCGACGTTGTCAAACAGCTCTTGCAAGAGAGAAAAGATATGGAGAGCCAGTTGCGCAGTCAGCTTGCAAGTACCACCCAGCAGCTGACAGATGCGCAGCGCGAGTTGAGCCAATTTCGCGAGCGCACTGAAGAGAGCAGCAAGTCGGCCGTGTCGACGCGACAGCAGATCACTGACCTGCGCGATCAGCTGGCCCGCCGCGACGCCTCTCTCCAAGAGTTACGTGCCAAGGTCGAGCAACAGGACCGCGAGCATCGCGAGGCGGCCGAGCACCACGAGAAGGAACTGGAGCGACTGCGTCTGGGCAATACCTCGTCGATCGCCGAGCTCGCTCAACGGCGCGCCGACGTGTCACGCCTGCAAAGTCAAGCGGCCGCCTTCCAGGACGCGTCACTGAGTGCAACGGCGGATGCTGAGCGACTGCGCGCTACCATCTCGAAGATGGAGGTGGAACAGGCTCGCGTGAACGAGGCACGATCGCGTGTGGAGACGGAGCTGGCGCAGCTACGCGACCAAATCAGTATGGGCTCAGGACAGACGGCACTGGTGGACCAACTGCGCAACGACATGAAGCAAGTGCGCGAGGAGCTAGAGGCCAAAGGCGCTCAGTTACGACTGGTTGAGGCGGAGGCGACTAAGGAGGCGGCGCAGCTGCGCGGACAGCAGACGGAGTTGCGCAAGGCGAATCAGTTGCAGGAGAGCGAAGTGTCTAAGTTGCGCGATGCGCTGTCGGATGCCAAGGGGGAGCGTGAGACGACGCAGCAGCGACTGCAGGATGCACTTGCGGCCAAGGAATCGCTTGCGGGTCGCTTACATGAAATGGAGCAGCGACGAAACGCACTCGATGCCGAGCTGGTCGTGCTGAAGGCGTGGAAGGAGGACGCTGTGACACGAGAGGAGACGCTCGAGGCAGAGCGGAACCGCGGACGCACCGAGCTGACGTCGCTTCAGATGGAAATGGGCATGCGCAACACTGAGTTGGCAAGTGTCAAGGAGGAGCTTGTGTTGGCGCGTGCTGAGTTTGAGCGTGCGGGCGACATGGCTTCCGGGTCGGCGCAGGAGACGGCCAAGCTGCGTGCGCGCGAGGCCGAGCTGGAAGGAGAGTTGTTTAGCGTGCGCGAGTCGCTTGAAGAGGAGCAAGCGCGCACCGCTGTGCTGACAGACGAAGTGTCATCGCTCATGCGCGACCGCGCTGCGTTGGAGGAGGACCAGCGTGAGCTTATGAGCGCCAACGACGAAACACAGACAACGCTGCGCGACGCGCAGGCACTCAATGTCAAGTACGAACAGCAGACGGTGCGATTGCAGGCGCAAGTGGAGACGGCCGAGCAGTTGAGTGCGTCGTCGTCGACGCTCGCCGAGACGATGCGAGGAGCGCTGTCTGAGGCCGAGGCCAAGGTGGCGGTACTCACGGGTTCGGTGGCGCGCGAGGAGGCACGTGCCGAGAAGGCGGAGGAGCGGGTGCGCGAGGTCGAAGGGCTGCTTGAGGCGGCGCAGTCGAGTGCTGACGGGGCACATCGTGATTTGCAGGCGGCCCACGAGGAGCTCAAGGCCACGCTGGAGGAGCAGCGGACGCTCATGTCCGAGCTGGAAGGGGAGCTGTCCGCTTTGCGCGCCGAGAATGGCATGACGGTTGCGACGCTGGCGGAACGCGACGAATCACTGAGCACGTTGCAAGCGGCGCACACGCGCATGGAGGACACACTGCACGAGCTGCAGGATGTAAAACGCGGGCTCGAGACCGACTTGGAGTTTGTGCGGAGCGAACTGGACACTGCGGAGCAGCTGCACGAGCAGACGCAGCAGCGCAGTCAGGAGGCGGAGGAGATTATGATTCAGCAGAAGCTGTCGCTCAAGGCGGAGCTGGAGGAGCGAGAGCAGGAGGTGCAGGATCTGACTCTGGCGCGTGATGGAGCAGTGCGTGATCGGGAAGCGCTCAAGGTCCGACTCGATCGGGAGGTGGGTGAGTTGCGCCTGGGCATGACGACGGCGGAGGAACGGCAGGCGGAGGCGGAACGACGGCTTTTGGCGAGCGAAGAGCGACGGGCGATTGACACGGCGGCGGCCGAAGACAACGCACGCGCTGCCGCAGCGTCACTTGTTGCACTGGGCAAGGAGTACGAGGAGAAGCAGGCGCGTGTAAAGGAGGACCTGGACGCAGCGTATGCGAGTGTAGAGCGTGCACGCGAGACGGCTCGCTACGATGTGGAGCGGGTACAAGAGCAGCTTGAGGCGACGCGTGGCGATGTGCTTAAGGCACGCGCGGAGACACGCGAGCTGCAGGCGACACTCGACGAAAGTCTCAATGTGCAACAGGAGCTCTGCGAGAAGCTTCAGCAGTATCAAGTAAGCGAAAGTATATGCCATGGTTGTTTTAATGACGTTGCGTGAAGGTTGAAAGAGAGCCGGTGACCGGCAAGGCATGGGAGGATGACGAGGAGGTCAAGGCGTGTCGTCGGTGCTCGCTCAAGTTTACCATTGCCAAGAGGAAACACCACTGTCGTCGCTGCGGGAAGATTTACTGTAAGGAGTGCGTCAGCTACAAGTCAACTCTGCCCGGTTTCAAGACGGAGGTAATGTTAAAGAGAGAGAGAGAGAGAGAGAGAGAGAGAGAGAGAGAGAGAGAGAGAGAGAGAGAGAGAGAGAGAGAGAGAGAGAGAGAGAAAGGAGGGGGAAAGAAACAAAGTGATATATATATATAATTATAACAACATTATAAATTATTATAATTATTATAATTATTATTATATATATACAGGGAGAGAGAAAGGAGGGAAAAAGAATTAAAGTGGTATGTGTGTGTGTGTGTGTGTGTGTGTGTGTGTGTGTGTGTGTGTGTGTGTGTGTGTGTGTGTGTGTGTGTGTGTGTGTGTTTGTGAGCGTGATTGAAAGAGTAAAAGGGGGGATAAAGAAACAAAGTGCTAAGTTATACAAAGAGAGGAAGAGAGAGACAGACATTCACACAACTATATTTGTTTGTTAGGTTCGGGTGTGTAAGGACTGTAAGATGACTTTGCCTAAGACGGACTACGAGCGCGCTCTCTCTCTTCCCGCTGTCAAAGTCAAGTGATAAAAAGTTTTTTTATTCTTATTTCATTTATCATTTTGCAAACCGTTTAATATGGTGGCAAAGTCATCATTCGTCACCCTTTAGAGTTACACTTTTTCTTACCCACAATGAAACAAAACTTCCAACGGAGACGAATGGGTGCAGTAATGGATAATCCCATTCATGAGACGCCGCATTCTATGACGTCTGGAGTCTTGCATGGATCTCGCGTGAATACGACTCTATTGAGTATGGACCCATCATTGCAGACATGGTGAGCTATTGGTATCTTACAGAAGCCTTCGACTCATTAATCCGCAATAGTATTTTACATTTCATCTTTCTTCAACTGCTCCCTCAATTGATCGCGATCCCGCCTGACACACTCACTTTCCGGATCACACTGACAGGCCCACTCGTAGTCCTCCAGTGCCAAGTCAATCGCATTGATCCGCACTCGTGAAATTGCTCGCCGCACGATCGTCTAAATTGTTTGTTTAGTCATTTCTCTCTCTCTCTCTCTCTCTCTCTCTCTCTCTCTCTCTCTCTCTCTCTCTCTCTCTCTCTCTCTCTCTCTCTCTCTCTCTCTCTATCACTTTGTTTCCCTCTATCACTTTGTCTCTCTCTCTCTCCATCACTTTGTTTCTTTCACTCTCCCCACTCTCTCTCTTTCTCTCTTTCTCTCTATGTATATGTATATATCACTTTGTTTCTCTTTCTCTCGTTCGCACACACACACACACACATCCTTTCTCCCACTACTACATACCTTTACTTTTGATTTACT
Organism: Ministeria vibrans ATCC 50519; assembly: GCA_943704425.1. Lineage (NCBI taxonomy): Eukaryota > Filasterea > Ministeriida > Ministeriidae > Ministeria > Ministeria vibrans. The sequence goes on along the minus strand of CALSCP010001488.1, from coordinate 50,259 downwards.
GTTTTCTTTTCCGTACAATTTCAGTGCTTCCGTGCAATCAGAAATACAGTCTAAAATCAATAAGAATAATTGGGAATAAACTTCAAAATAGTATCATCACAGAACTCTTTTTTTTTTCGATTGTGATGTGATTGTACCGTCAAATGAGCCCAACTTCAAAAAGGCAATTGAGCGATTGACCCACAGCGCGACGACTCGCGAGTCCATTAGGAGTCCCTTTGAATATGCATTCACTGCACTTTCAGTCTGCCCAATCCTCATAAACCGATCACCCATTTCCTTCAGTTCACTCGCACTCTCACTCTCCGTCACTGTTTCGCTACTTTCTGGCAGTGTCCGGCTCTTCTTCCGTTCGTTCATCATTCGTTTCTGCTGCGCCCAAAACCGCTCTTCTTCTTCCAATTTGCTCTCTCGTTTGGCGTGTGGGAACTTCCGCTCTGAAAACTTCACACTGATTTTCCCGCCCTTCCGCACAGCTTGTGATGTCTCGCTGTCGTCGTTCTTTGTCTCACTCGCTTTAGCACACCTTCCATTGTCTTTGGCCCATTCGTCCAATTTCGAACTCATTTGCGTCTCTTCCGCTCGTTTCGCACCCTCAATCCTATGAAAATGTAAATGGTGTGTGATCACTTTGCACTTTGCGTACCGGTTTCTTTCTTGTGCTTCAAGATCAATTTGTTCTCGAATCAGCGCTCTCCGTTGCTCAATCTCCCTTTGGGTTTTCTGTTCTTTTCGCTTTGCTTCCAACTCATGACATCGTTTCAATGATTCCTATGAGACGCACTTCAGTGTCAATCAACCACAACAGCAAAGAGCACACCTCTCTGCGTGCTTGTTGTTCTTCCTTCGACAGAGCGCTCACAACCAAAGAGTCCCATTCGCCGGCAATCTGGGGAAGAATGAACCACCAATCAGTATCCATGGCAACGAAAACTGCTTAGTGACCTGCTTGACGAGTTTCACTTGCACCACACCGTCTACAACGGCATACGACGACTGTTCAAGATCTGTTTCGCCAACGAGGTCCAACTCGAGCAGGTAGGGGGGGCAGTTGAGCTAGAAGCAAATTCTGAAGGTTGGTTTGAGGGGTTTCGTCACTCTACCTTCAAAAATGTATCTGTGTGACTCACATCAAGTCGCTTTGGACTTGCTCCCTATGCAAGTCAAAGCTTGAGAGGCATACGTCTCAATATTGAAGAATGGACGACTGAACAAAAAAGAAAAAGAAACGCACTTTGAGAGGAACGGAAATTCTGATTTCCTGAGCGTCCTGAGACCACGTATAGTCATTGATGGCAATAGGCATATGTAATCAAAAACAAGAGTAAAATAAAATTGAAATTGTTAATAATTTTTATTGCTCGCTCATTTCTCAAGATCAGTTTTTTGTCACAGAGCTCATTTTCGTATCCACATTTTCCTTTGCGCCACTCAACTTGCCAAAGAGAAAGGCCAAAAGACGATGTAATAACCCGGCACATGTGAAGAGCCCTCCCACAATGCCACACATGCGCACTATGAAGTGGAGCACTCCGCGTGACGCATCGTCAATGTTCACCCGCACAGCCTCAATGTCATACTTGAGAAATATCCCTACAATAATATCATGAGATTCCCTTTCAGTGCGTTACACACACGCGCGCGCACTCAAAAAACAAGTCTCTTTCTTTGCATATCTCAGTGTGCGACACACGCACTCTCTCGTCTCTGTGCCACGCTATCTCTCTCTCTCTATCTCTTGTTCTACCGGGCAGTCCATGTGCGGCTGATGATCCTGTGAGATTGCGATGGTGCTCTGTCACTGACAGTTGATTGGTTGGAATAGCTTCGCGATGTCCAAATATCTATTAGGCAAAATAATTGTGATTAGTAAGGATATGAAAAAATAATTTAATTATTATGGCTCTTGGTTGTTTGGACCTTTCGTAAGGGCCAAGGAAAGTCCGAGACAATCTGGTGGTATGTGGTGGGGACAATGCGGAGAAAGTACTGAAACATGGTGCGGGAGGACGAAGTGTGGTGGAGAACGCCGTCGAGAGGGTGGACGAGGGAGGGGAAAGGAGCACCAAAGGAGAGGTGGTCGAAGCGGTGAGTGAAATTGATGGCGGTGGTGGGGACGCTCATGGCGTTGTGTGCGTGACCCTGGATGGTTTGGAACGACTTGCCGAGGGTAAAGTGGAGGTTTCCTGCAACTTTGCTGATGTCGAATGAGCCGTGGAATCGACAGGCGTCGGGTATGGTGGGCTCGGTGGGTGACGGTTGGCGTGCGGGCAGTTGCGCTTGGACATCCTTCGGTAGACGCCGGAGCCAGGCGAGATCGTCGCCCGACTGCTCGTTTGTCCGAACCAATCCCGCTAGATGGCCCCGCTTGAGCGTGGCGACAAACGCGCGCTGGTTGGCAGTGAGAGAGAAGAAGTCTTCGTCGACGGAGAGGGACGCCATGGCAATCGCATCGCCACTCTGATCAAGCACGTCCGCGCCCACATACTCGCACTTCATGGCAAGCGTGACGTCCAAGTTGACCATGAGCGGCGCGCTGACCTCCGAATCGACCTCGTACGTGTGTTTGAGGCGCGTCGGGACTGTGTCGATCACTTCAAGCACCAAAATCACTGTGCACACTACTAGAACGACCACGGAGAGCGTGCCGCCGCTCGCAGATCGCTCTGTATAGTCTGAAGGAAGCTTAGGGAACACATCCAGCTCGCGGACCTGCTCGGCAAAGAGAGAGAGAGAGAGAGAGAGAGAGAGAGAGAGAGAGAGAGAGAGAGATGAGACATTATTTTTCTCTTTCTTGTGACAATCCATACGCGACTGACTGCCTTCTTCTTTCCGAGTCTTCTCACGACACCAGGTTCCGACATGAGGACGGCGACAGACACAAAGAAGCAGAGTATAATTATTGAAATATATTTTAGATTTTTAGTTTAGTTCACGTAAGAGTGATGAGACGTAAGTTATCTCTCTTTTCGACGAGTACTTCGAGTAGAGGCTTGTTACAGGCATTTGCACGTCGCACGGGTGACACTAACCCCCCCCTCCCCCCCTTCTAACACGCATTGTGGGTGACAGTGGCTGTTGAGTGTTTACATGTCTGTACAGTATCAAGTGAGTATCAATGATCAATGGAGTATCGCCGTTCTCTCCGTCCTGTCTTCACCACACCAGCTTTGGGTTGGCCCGAAACGTTTCGTAGTCCTCCTTCTTGTATAGGGACAGCTCGGTCCCCGCCACAACACCAAACTCGGCGAGTCGCACGTCCGGCGCAAGTTCCTACACATAAGATATGATTGAATGATAATCATAGAGTAAACGAGTGTGTCTCCACGACCGCCTTGGAAGAGTCACGCACCCATTCGTCATGGTCCAGGTTGATCACCGGATTGCTCGTCTTGGCGCCTACAGCAAAGGCCACAGTGCCATTTTAATGCGTCAGTGAGTGTGTCTGTCACACACCCCAAGTGATCACTCTCTACCGTGAGGCAACTGGTGGATTTTAAGCGTATCCACGACGCACGTCCGGTACGGCATGAAGCCTGGGGCCGTTTTGATGCCTGTCAGAGCAAGCGAGAGGGGTTGAGAAGGCGCAGGGAGCGGAGGGGGAGGGGGAGTACGTTCTCGACAGAGATTAGTCAATTCTGCAGCTGTCATCGTGTCCAGCGGCACATCGTGCAGGACCAGCGCCTTTACTGTACGATACTCAAATGACTTGATCACGCGGACGGTGATGGTCGACATGAGACAGAAAACTGAATTATTCTTATTCATTTGATCATTGATGATTGATCATTCAATTCTCTGTCACTTATGTGTAATCGCCCAAAACGAGTTTTGAGGTGTGTAAAGGAGACGCAGTAGTAGAAGGTAGGCGGGGAGCAGGGTGCGGGGGGGCGTAGGGGAGCGCAGCATGTCACTGAAACCGTCACGAGACCCTCTCTGTATTCTGACGGCTCATAGACATGCAAGAAGAACATGCAAACAATAGGCATGTGTGTACAAATCCTTGAGCAACCCTCTCTCTTGGTATTCTCAAATCGCATGCTAAAATTTTTTTTTTTTTTCCTGTTCTTTTTTTCTGTGTCTCAGAGATTGCGCTGCGTTGCGGGCTTGCATCGGCCTGGCTGCGATGGGACACGGTGTGGTTGGTGTGCGGCTGCCGCAGGGGGAGAAGCCAGGCGGAAGAAGATGAAGAGCGAGTGATGTGCAGAGAGAGAGAAAGGAATAAGACGGTAGAACGGAGAAGGGTTAGGAGTAGGAGTAGTGTAGCTCGACATGGCGACACGTGGGGCGACGCGTCTCGGCACTCGCCCGTCTTCCACCAGACACACCAACCACTGCTGCACCACAGTAGGAATGTACTGGCTGCACGAGCCCCCCCCACCCTGCCACCCCTCCTGCTCCCGTAGGTAGTACCTTGGACAGTTCCCAGCCGAGACATGTCTCGCCCGTTGGCGCACTCGCCGTTTCATTCAAATTCAAATGCAATACTACACACTGTTCCATCTTTTCTCAATACTAGCCTCTCACTTGGCCAACAGTGCCGCAATTGACTTGATGCGCTTCTCATTGCAGCCAAGGTCGCTATGACCGATGATTGACTGTGAGTGCAGAACGAGACGCGACCCATCCGCATCCCATGCAACAAAAACGTCGTCGGGATAACCAAACGTGGGCGTCAGAACACGCGCTTGAACCGCCTGAAAAGATGTCCCGATGGGACCGTCGTAGACAATGCGAGCGTGAGGCAGCTGCGACGCAAAGTGGGCCAGGAGTGTCGCGCGAATGGTCGTTGCGTCAAAAGTTGGAGAGGTCGCAAGCTCTGTCACTCGGTGCACTTGATACTCAGATATATGTGCACAATTGACCGATGACACTGGGCAGTGCGGGATGGAATCGAACCGGTGAAGTTGATGTTGATCAACAGCCACAATGGCAAGAAGTGTCACGACCCACACAAACATCCCAAGAACCACCGTTGTAAGCCGATCCGTCCGCCTTCGAGTCTTGCCCGCCTCTACAGCAGTCCGTTGATGGAGCGTTGGACGAATAATAGTTGCTGAGCGGAGAGAGAGAGAGAGGGAGAGAGAGAGAGAGAGGGAGAGAGAGAGAGAGAGAGATACAAAAAAGAAAGAAACAAAGTGATACAAAGAGAGAGAGAGAAAGAAAGAAAAGAGAGAGAAAGAGAGAGAAACAAAGTGAAAGAAAGAGAGAGAGAGAGAAAGAAGGAAGAAAGTGAATTGTGAATAACTGTGTCTCTTGTCATCATTAATTTTGTCGCATACCTTGTACGAGACGCCAAACGCAATGTCCTTTGGAGCAGTCTTAAACTCCCAATTGACGAGATAGTCTGGACCATCAACAATAACGGGAAGCTCAAAGGAACGGCCAGCACGTACAGTCACACACTCCATATCGACACCAGTGCTACTAGACACAACGGGCGTAGCACTGTCGCTTTGAGACTGAGCCTGAGCCTGAGCCTGAGATTGGGGCCGTGATGATGAGACGGATTGAGGCTCATCTGAACCTGTGAGGGACTTGAGAAAGTCAGAAAAACCCCATTTGCTGGGAGTCGCACTGCTGCCAGTGCTGCGCGTCTCAGCCTCATCGTCAGTCTCCTAAATGCACAAGATTTACACGAAAAAACAAACAACAATTCAGATAAATAAAATAAAAAATAAATAATATGGTTATTACGTCGCCTGGATGAATGACGGGAGTGGTTGCGAAGCGAGGGTCACTCTCGGGAAGGGAGAAGCGCGGCTTGTGCTTGACGAGAGAAGCACTTGTAGTAGCAGTTGCAGTATCGGTGGCGGTGGTAGACGCGTTCGTGTCGGTGGACCGTCTCTTGGCCGCCTTGCCTGAGCGTTGAGCGCGTCGCTTGTGGTACTCTTCGTCGCTGTCGTCGCCATCTATGTTTTGGTCGTCGGCATTGGTGACAATGGTGCGTGTGAGGGCCGAGACGGAGTCGTCTTCGCCGTCGGCACCGCGATCCTTAAGCGACGCAATGAATATGTCGCAGGGAATGCAGACACGCGCGGGTCGGTTGCTGAACGATAACATCACCCACTTGTTGCTACAGTCGTGGCAGAATACACCGCCACACGAACGACAGTGATGTTTGCGCAGAAGAAACGAAAAGACGGCCTTGCACCGTTCGCACTCTAGCACCTCTTCGTCGTTGCGCCACGTCTCTGTCACCTGTCGGTGCAGGCGATCTTCGAGCGACGCAGCCCGTTGCCACAACTTCTGCTTGGCAATGGTCTTCTCAATGACTTCGCGTCGCAGCTGTTCGTCGTCGCCCGCCACCGCCTTCTGTGCCTGCTCCACTTGCTCTTGCAACCGAGCCTTTTCCTCCGCAAGCACCTCGTTCTGCGCCGTCGTCTCGGCCAACTGCTTCTCAACTGCACTAGCGCGCTCCTCCGTCTCCCGCATACGCGTCTCTAACGCCTCCATGGCACCCACAGCCGTGTCGCGAGCCTCGGTCGCCTGTAGCGCACGCTCCTCCGCCCCACGAGCACTCTCCACTGCCTCATCGGTACTCGTGCGCAGCGCGGCCACCTCTACCTGGATCTCCTGAAGCGCCACCTCGGCAGCCTCGCGCGCCATAATGGCATCGCCCGTCTCAAACCGTACATTTTCCGCAATGGCATCGGCCGCCTCGGTCAGGTGCTGCACCTGCTCCTGCAATGCGCGCGCCTCGCTCTCCAGCTCGACAATGCGCTCGTCGCGTTGCGCCAGCACAGTCGCGTGCGCCTCGTTCGCACTGCGCTGCTCACTCTCGAGTGTCTCCACCCGTGTTGCAAGTGTCATTTGTGCAGTCTCCAATGCGTCTCGCTCGCTTGTGACACCGACTAATTGGTCATTGAGCTGAGAAACGCGTTCGTCCGTCGACGACGATACATCCGAGTGAGCGGCAAGTGCCTCGCTCAGCTGTTCCTCGAGCTGGGCGACGCGAGCCTCCAGTTCGCCACGCACCTGGGCCACATGAGCAGCGTGTTCGTCGGCAAGCTGTAGTCTCAGGGTGTCCTGGGCACTCGAGTGATCCTCGCGTGCTTGTTCCATTTCGCGCGCATGCTGCGTAGTGGAGTCGCTCAGCTGTGCCTGCACACTTGCGAGTCGTCGCTCCAGGTCACTCTGGTCAGCGGCCGTGCGTGCCCGCTCCATCTCCAGCTTCTGCACAAGCGAGTCTTGTGCGGCTGCCAAATCAAACTGTAGTGCTGCATGTGCCTCGTGGAGCGTCGTCAATTCGGACTGCAGTCGTTCCGTCTCGGAGTCGCGCGCTTGTACTGCCTCCTCGAGTCGCGTCCGTTCCTGCTCAACGCTCGTCGCCTGTTCCTCCAGTTGAGCGATGCGAGCGTCTCGCGACTGCAATTGCGAGCCTTCGTGCAGGCGGCTCTCATGTGACGAGGCAACCTCGGCATCGGCAGCAGCACGAGCTGCCTCGGCAGCCTCAATGCGCACCAGCGACTGTGCCAGCTCGCTCTGTGTGCGCTCCAGCTCGGCTTCCAGCGCAGCTTTGGCTGTCGCAGCCTGCGCCGCATCAGCTCGTGCCAAAGCAAGATCTCTCTTGGCGTCCTCCTCGTCGTCGTTGTCGAGAGCGGCCGCACGCGATCGCGACTCTTCGAGTCCCGTGCGCAAGTGACCCACTTCGGCATTGAGGTTTTGCACTGTGGTACGCCACGCCGCCTCGTTGTCCTTTTTCGATTGTTCCATCTCGACTATTTTCGCTTCTAATCTTTGCACTGTGACCGTGTGCTCTGCCTCGAGGTGCTCAATGACGGCTGCATGCGAGAGAAGCGACTCGCCTCCGTTGCCGAGTGTGTGTGCATTAGCACCCGCACCTACATTCGGTGCGGAGGTCAAGGCGGCGCCCGATCCTGCAACCGCCGAGTGTGTGTTGCTTGCGGCGGTGGTGATGGACAGAATGGAGGCAGTTTCGGCGAGCAGCGCGGCGTTTGCGGCAGCGACACGTAACTCTTCGGCTTTGACTTCGTCGGCGCGCGGCCACGAGCGGTCGAGCTTGACAGCGGAGGTCTTGAGGGCAAATTCAATGTCCATGAGGTCGTAGAGGACGTCGAGGACGGCTGCGGATTGGCGCGAGTCGCGCAGGAGACTGGCGGACGGCGCGTAGAAGGTCGCAATGGCGTCGGTGTGCATGGCGAGCTGCAGCGACTCAGCCAGCGCCTTTGTGTTGAGCAGGTGGCGGATGAGCGCGCGCCCCGACCCCAGGTTGGTCGACTGTCCGGCCATCTTGGCAATGTGCAGGATGTCGTCGCGCGTGCCGTCTGCTTCGTCGAGCGCCATCAAAAAGAACTCAAAATACGACGAATCACGCGTCAGGCCCAGCATGAGAATGCGCTCCAGTACGGCGCAGAGCGTGTGCACATCCTGCACAGTGTCCGTCAAGGGTCCCGTCTGTGCCTTGAGGGCTGTCACCGTGCCTGAGCGAGCAGAGGAAGGGAAAAAAGCGTCAAAGGGAGAAGGAATGGCACAAAAAGGGGCTAAACGGTACGTTTTAAGTGATCCAGCAGCGATCGTTTGACGTCCGCCATGGTCAAGTTGTAACACGAAGAGAAAGGCAAGGATGTTTTTCAATTTTACGTGAAATTAAATTGAATATATCAATATAATATGAAATAATTACTCGTCGTATTGTGAATGATTCGATCATTAATACGAAAGTGAAACGTTGCTTCCTCAGTTCTCTCGCTAAACAATCATCAATGATTAATCTCAAGTTGTTAAATGCAACGACTAACCTGGTTATGTGAGCGCACACCGCTACTATATTGCCCACAATTGGATCTCAGGACGATGTTGAAGTGATATTGAAGTTATCTTGAATAATTTTGATATTCTCACGCACTCACTGCAGATTTCACAATTTTTATTCCGGAGCACCATGTCCCAAAATGGCATCATGCGCCTGATGGCGACTGGTAATGACTCGGACTGTGTACTACACGAGCTTGTGTTAGCGGACGATTACGAGCAAGTAGAAAAGTTGCTACTTGAGGACAAGGAGGTACCTTAAATCGGAAATGTCGCTGTAGCGGTCCTGCTGTGCCCTCTCTGCTGCATCGAATGCATGGGAATGGTGGACAGGGTGCATGTGTGTCTGGTGGTGCACGCCACTCCCGCTATCTGGGCCTCTATCGCTCTGGTGGCGCCAAGGCGATTCTTTTTTTGACGAGGCACTGAGTTGGATCTGAAAATCAGTCCCTGTTGCTCCACAGCCCTACCAAGTGTGATCCACACGGTGGATCGAGACCCTGTGTTGGCTCGCGCATCGCGTGCGCCTCTTATTTTGCACTATACGATTCTAATCATCGACAGTGCAAACGTAAAGTTCTCGTCATCAAAAGTGGTCGTCGGATCTCTCTCAGGCGGTTTGCAGCAGTCGTCTTTTGGCGCCTGTGACGATATACACAGCATGGCCTTCATGGGCGCTTGTGACGGGGTCGTTATTTAGCCTGTAGCTCCCGCAAGAGACTTGTGCCGGTTTTTTTTTTTTTTTTTGAAAAACGGTTTTTTTTTTTTTTTTTGAAAAACGGTTTTTTTTGTGCGTTAGGATATTCTTTTGGACGAGCTGAGCGAAGCAAATGTCTGGGGCTGGACCCCACTTCATGCGTCGGCGGCGGCTGGTGCCGTAGAAATGACACGAATTCTTTTATTAGCGGGAGCAGGTAAGAGACATAATGTGTGTCACACACAGACAGACACACACACACACACACATACAGAGTGTTGACTCTCTCATGAATGTGCACGCAGATGCAAACGCTGTCAACGAACACAGTTACGGGACGCTGTACTTAGCAGCTAGAAACAATGCACACCAAGTAATACCGTTGCTGGTGGGTGGAGGGGCCGCAGTGAATCGCGTTGACGCAGCAGGATTCACGCCGTTGTTATGGGCTGCATCAGTGGGCGCGACTGAGTCAGCAAGAGAGCTCCTCGTAGCGGGAGCAGACGTTCAAAAGGTATACTATTGATATTATTATTAGTGGTAAGGGAAGCTCATCGTTATGTTGTTGTTTTTGAGTGTAGACAGACAGAATAGGGCGGACGGCACTGCACTTGTGTGCCGAGAAAAACCACGTTGACATCATCACACTACTCCTCCAAGTAACAAAACGTCTAATTATTAGTTCTTTTGTGTGTGTCTTTGGGATCTCAATCAAAACAAACCCACTCCTAATCGCATAATATTATGTGATGTGAGTGCAATCAATCAGTCACAAATTATACACGCAACAAGAGCACAGAATGAAACACATAAAAACACACCCACATAACCAACAGTCATAAACACGACACTGACCCTGCAACAACAACAACACACACACTCACAACTATCTCATTACCAACTCTACTCGTTTTGACTGTACAGCAACCATATACAACACACACACACTCACAACT